>JADRCD010215462.1:0-40932 GCA_019843815.1 Montemys delectorum
GGGGGGGGGGAGAGATTGGTAAAATTGGTCATTTTTGTCTTTTGTTTTGTTTTTAATTTGTTTTGACCTGACATTTTAACAAATGGAACTTCTTGGACTGATTAAAAACGCATTTTATTTGGCAAACTATATGTATTTTCTTACAAAGTTGCTTTTCTTTTTTATTCATGACTTATGTTGTTGCCAAATCTCCTAAAGCACATGTTTTTGATACTGGTGTCAACATTTTTAATTAATATTTTAGATGCTAAAGGTGGCAGTGTGAAAGATTGTTTTGTTAGTGCATGATCCTTAAAAGTAAGTGGCATTTGGTTTTATTTTACAATAGAATTTAATCTTATATGTTTTTTGTTAAAGTAATGTTACCCAAAAATCTCTTATTGAACTATTTGTGGTGAGCTTTTTAAGGATGTTTAAGATTTCACATGCAGTTTAACTGATCACAGATGAAGTTGTAAATTAATACCTCATGAGCATGTTTGACTGCAGGGCATTGCTTGTGAATCAGACCTGCTTTGTTCCTATAAACTGTGAAAGGGGCTTAAGCATATGGATTAAAACTGCATGTGATACCAGAGTACTTATGAAGAGACACTGTAGTTGGATCATTTAGAATGTACTAAAATATTATGAATAGCCGTAAAATGTAATAATTCCCTTAAGCTTTTAAGGGTTATAAGAGTTAGTTTTTATTCCTTTGTTGAATTTAACCACCTGAATAAAGAAGTTGTTTAGCTGCTTTAAAGCTAGGCCTGGTATTAAGAAGAACTGCCATAGCATGGTGGTGGGAACAGATGAGATTTCCCAGGAAGTGTGCATGTAACTTCAAATAAATGTTATATTTCCATTTTTATTTCATTCATTCTTTTTACAGAACCTTTATGATAAAAATTGTTCACTGCTATCTTCTAGTCTAATATTATTAAATGACTTTTTATGTATACAATCAGATATTCTTTGGCGCCATTTTTCATTTACAGTGTCTGAAAATCACCTAGTGGATATCTATTCTTTTGTCCATGATAAACTGTTAATTATTTATTGGAAAAGAATACCAAAGAGAAGTTTTGGGCTTTGTTCCAGGGGCTGGTGAAGTTCTAATTTACTGAGAGTTCTAATAAGCCTGCTTAGTGGGGCTTGTGCAAGCAGCAGACCAGGTTACTGTAAGATGTGTGGGAGTTTTGGACTCCTTGTGTTCTCAGAACCCTTTGGTACCTGTTCTGAAAATATCATGGACAAAGGCAATGATGAAAATGATTTTTAGGTTACTGGGTGGTAGGTGATTATGTCAATCGCAAATAAATTGTATTAATGATGATGCATAGAACATTGTGCAAGACATTTCCGAATTTAATATTCTTGACATGCATCCTTATGTAAATTGCTTCCTAAATTGTCTCCCTTTTTTTTTTTTTTTTTTTTAAATAGAAGTGTGTTCTTTTAAACAGTTTTGCCAACTGTGGCCATTGTATCTATTTAAATTGACAGGGCTTCACTGAATGCTCCTGGCACTTTCTAGTTCCAAAGAGGAACCAAAATATGGATGATAGGTCTTCCCCTGTATGTTGACTAACAGTTTCTCATCTTCTTGTTGCTATTTTCTCGGTGTCAAAAGAAAGTCTTAATCTTGCTAGCCTCAACAGGGCCTCAAGAAAGGAATTATTCACTCTGGTAGTGATAGTTCAGTTAACTTGCCCAACAGGAAGAACATGGGTCAGTATAGATAGTGGCAGGTCAGCTGCAGGCCTCAGATCTCCCACTGAATTCCTGGTAGCAAGTGATTTGCCAGAATTATACATCTAATAGCCACAAACATAGACGCATGAGGTAGCTTTTCAGATTAGAAACTGGAGATGCTGCAGTTGTTCACAGTCTCTTGTTTGGATATCAAAGAGGTGAGATTTCAGTGTAGGTCACTCTTTATCCTAAACCTCAGTGTAAATACTACTGGAGTTATCTGTCAATCCCAACAAATGTATATGGGACTGGGTGGATATGGTCATTCAAAATAAATCTAGGTGAGAAGGGTCAAGCTAGGGTTCAAGGAAATCTACGTTTAAAGGGTAGGCCAGAAGAACAAGAAATAATCGAGAAATAGGAGAGCCAGTTGGGCATTATGTTTTACTAAATTAAGTTATGTATGTAAATGGCAAGTGAATTATTGACTCGGTGGAAAACAAAAATATAAAAGTAAATTCACATGTTACGTGAATCTATTTTGTATAAAACTTAAAAACAGTTTGCATTTAAAATTTATTTAATTTAGATATACATTATGTCAGACATGGATATTTTTTGGATGACTGCCTCCACTCCTATTTTTTTTCTTTCTAAGATTTTATTTTTTAATTTAAACATGAGTATGTGTGTCTCTGTGTGGTGGTTATGTGTGTATGTGTCCAAGGTGTCCTTAGAGGCCAGAAGAGTGTTTCAGATCTTCTGGAGCTAGGCTCTCAGGAGGTTATGAGCTGCCTGACATGGATCCTGGGACCTGAACTCATGTCCTGTCCAAAAGGAGCAGGCACAGTGTACCCACGGTGGGCATAAATAATTCTCCTTTGGAGATGGGAAAGATGAAGTGTATGATGTCATGATATACCTGAAAATCCATGTCTTCTGGAACCGTCTGGAAAATCACTTCTTTCTTAGCATAATATTTTGCATACGTTTAGGATTCATAGTGCCTGGAGACAGGAAGTGTAACTAGAGTAATCTTAATTACAAATGGAATTCAGTAATGTTTCCAAACTGGACTCACAAAAGAATAGGAGCTTGGATGGCCCTAGGGGTCCTAAACCCAAGGACTAGGGTTGTCAGAAGTTTCTCAGTTAGCTTCCCCATGTCAGCTGCTAATTAAAGTCCTTTCTTGGTTCCTGTCCTGCTCAGGTGTCACCTGCCTGTAATGGGCTCACACTAGCTTTTCTTACTTCTCCCTTGAAACGCTATCAGTACTTCTGATCGTCAGTTTTTAGATGTTAGATTTTATATTCAAGATTCTTATCTAGAAAAAACTGAACACTTTTTTTTTCTTTTTTTTTATTAGATATTTTCTTAACTGAACACTTTTTAAAGATTTACTAAGTATTTCACTATTCTTCTGAAGGGTAACTTCAAATGATGTGGCTATAACTGTATTTCACTTGTGTAATAGCCAAAAACTTTTCAAGTTTACACTTTGGATGGCTTTGTAAGTTTGGCATTTTTTAAACAGGTTTACGTATGGCATTAGCAATTTGCCTAAAGAATGAGAAGAAAACGCCAACTTTTTTGTTTGTTTTTATGACTTGTGAAGATTTTGCATTTTATTTTCCTGAATTCTTTTAAAAGAAACCTTCATAAAGGCCCAGGTTTTTTTGTTTTTCTTGTTGCTGATCACCTCAGGAGGTCCCTGAGTTTTGTGAGGGTGACCCTTCATGATCTCTTTTAGAGTTTTCTAATGTTGTGTGGAAGGTTATATTTAGCTGTTGGTATTTCAAGTTGGAACACTTCATTCGGCTGTGCCTTTAGTCAATGAGTCATCTGGAGAAAATGGGCTGCTCTTGCTTTTAGGAAGAGTCTGTAGCAAATAATAATAATAATAAGTTAAGCTCTGTGGGAGATTTTATGCCAAATAACAAGCTTAAAATGGAAAATGTTTTGTAATACATTTTATTGTCCATATGCAAAATATATACTAAAGTATATAGAAGCATTTGGCTCATTATTGTCTTCAGCTGATAAAAAAAAAAATAGTAGCCCTGATGTCATGCATTTTCTACATAACATTGTGTGGGGTTTTCTTTTAAGTTGTAGACAAGTCGAAAGCCAGCATAAGCTCTGTGGAATTATTTTATTTCTACAGTAAACAGTAGTGGCTAAAGCTTGATGGTAATTGTCCACTGTGGTTATTGAAGTGTTTTCAAATCACATTTGTAAAAAAAATGCCCTTATCACTTCATAATACTATGTATTAATCAAGGTTCTTTAAGGTGTAGGGAGCAAGGGATGTGGGAGATGTGGGTTCTAATTTTGGATACCTTTATATCATATATGTCACACTGATCGCATTCTTTAGTTTTCGCATCTGCACAAGGACTGGTCCTAGTGACTTTTCTTGCAGGAGGTAACATGGAACAAAGCGACATGTAATACTGGAGATTCAGAAACCTTAAGGTTCTACAATCTCAATTTTTAAATCTGAACTATCTTTTCTGGAGTCAGCTTGGCAGACTCTGTGAGGCACAGAATGGCTGCAGCACCAGAGCTGTGAATTGTGACCTCACTCTTCTCTCTTCCCCTCAGAAGTACTAATTCAACCTAGGACTGTCCATACCATTATTGCTGTATGACAACTGCCTATCCAGTGTTCCTTCATGGATCACGAAGTACTCTGTAGTGGAAACTGGGACTTTGGGGGTTGCCTTAGAAGAGGTTCACTCTGTCTCTCCGTGCACGTGGCTGTCCGTGTATAGGGAGTTTTCTGCCAGAGCACATTGTGGGTTTGTATGCATGAAAGAAGCCTTTGCAGCAGAGTCAGTGCTATGGGGAGCTTTGGTGTCCTTACCCATAGCAATAGAAAGTCAGGCATGTTTGAGACGCAGTCAGTGACAGCATCTGTGTTTCCATACCCTAAATCTACAGTCTCCAAAGCTCAACAACTCATTCCTGCCCTCCAGCCAGTCCTACTTGCAGGCTTCTTTACCTCCCGGCAATCAGCAGCTCTGTCTAGCTGTCGAACAAACACCTTAAAATCATTCTTGGTCTACTGGGTCTAGGTGACCCAGTAGATGTGAATGATCCCGGTGTCAGCATGAACATCTGAGTTTGAACCCACAGCATCTGTGTCAAAAGCTATGACACAGTGAATCGTATGTTCCTGTAACCCTAACACTGGGGAGTGGATACAGGTAGATGGATCCCAGGAAGTTGCTGACCAGCCTAGTCTCTGCATGCATGTACATGGGCATGTGCTTCTATACACTCACATACATATACCACACACAGGCAGACAGAAAAACATAAACAGGCACTCTCACACATTTCTCTCATCCATATTACGTCTTTCAGGAAATCTTACTGATAAATATAGCCTAAAATTTAGTCCCTTCTACCATCTGTACCGCTAAAGTCACCTGACCTACCCCAACTCCCCTTTAATGCCTCCTTCCTCATTTACTTGAATCACTGCAGAAGCCTCATAATCAGTTGCCCACTTTCCACCATTACTGCTTTTATATTCTCAGCTCAGTGAGCAGGTTGGCTTTTTAGAGTCCTAGGTTAGGTAATGAGATTCAGATGAAAATGACTGAGATGCTAATGAAAGGAAATATTATTTACAATATTATTAAATTGAGTACAGTTTTGTAAAACCAATATCAACCTGAGAGGTCAGGGAGATAGGTGAAGGTGCTTTCTAAGCAAACCCGGTGACCAGATTTTACTCCCTAGAACCCATGAAATCATATGAGGGAAAAACCATCTCCACAAAGTTTTCATCTGGCCTCAATGTGTACACCAAGAATGTACACCACACATCATTTACAAACACCAAGAATCAACTGAGAAATAATTAAAAACAAATATATTAGTGGTTGATGATTGTAGAGTTAATAACCCAAATATTTTAATACTTTTCTGTATATAAAGCCATAATTTATAAACTAATCACTGTATAAATGGAATATAAACATATATTGATACTGTAGTAGATTTATTTCAGAATGAAAGAATTGTTCAAAGTAGGGAATCTCCTAATATAATCTAATATAACTTGTTTGTTTGTTTGGTTTGGTTTTTTTTTTTTTTGAGATAGAGTTTCTCTGTATAGCCTTGGCTATCCTGGAACTAGATGAGTAGACCAGGCTGGCTTTGAACCCTGATCTGTTTGCCTCTGTTCCCAAGTGCTGGGGCTAAAAGGGTGGGCCACAACCTGACTTTTGCTAATATAATTTATTGTGCTGTCTTACATGTTTCCTAAGGGTGTCTATTTGCTCAGGAAGTCCAGACTAGGTAAACCAATGGGCTTTTATGCGGCCTTCAACAGCAGAGATTCACCAGTGAAATCTGGCCTTTTATAAGCTTTTATTCCAATGTGGACTCCTGTCTTCTCCAGGATACTATATGAAGCTTACTTATAAGATCATGGTTAATCTCATAAAGTAGTTATTGATGCTTTAGGTTAAATTCCTCTTTATTTTGTAGTTTATCGTTTTCTGTTGGTCCTAGACTGATGCCCTGTATTAACAGACTTCTGGGGAATTTTTGTGATTCTTTTCATAGATGTTAGAAAAGCACTCGGCACAATTTAATATACACTCTTCTTGTTAACTTTTAATGAACTACAGCACAACTCGTAGAAGAGTATACAAATCACAAGTGTACAGCTGAATGAATTACCTCAAAGTAAACAGACCTGTTTCACAGCCATCCGATAGTCCTAGAAATAGAACTGGCAAGCAGACCAGAAGCACCTGGTCCCCTTCTTTTCCACAAAGGTGTCTTCTCTCTTTTAACACCAGAGCTTAGCTCTGCTGTTTTAATGTTTTAATAAATACGATCATGTAATGTATATTTTTGGATCTCTGGCTTCTTTGGCTTGTCACTGGGACAATGGCTGCGCTCGGCATGCATAGAGCCATGCTGTCTTCCTTTTCTTTTTGGTCCATGTTTGTTGAATCCATCTCAGTTCAGCTTCACTTTTCCTGATGCATATCCAGGTTGTTTCTAGTTTGGCTGTATTGGCAATAATGTTGATCCTTGAGCCTTCTTATATGGCTCATGTACACTTATCTCCCTTGGAGTTGTGGGATTGGATACACTGGCTCAAGCTTACATTTTAAAATTTTAGGTTTCCAAAATGTTAAATTCCCAGGAGCTCCCCACTTGTACTACTGTTTTAAAAGTCCAAACCAGGGCTGTAGCTGTGGATCCTAAATAAAACACTTACCTTGCATACACAAGAGCCTGAGTCAGTACCCATATCACAAACACTGGGAAAACTGATAGTACTGTTTTTTTTTTTTGTTTTGTTTTGTTTTTTTTAAGACAGGGTTTCTCTGTGTAGCCCTGGCTGTCCTGGAACTCACTCTGTAGACCAGGCTGGCCTCGAACTCAGAGATCCTCCTGCCTCTGCCTCCCAAGTGCTGGGATTAAAGGTGTACACCACCACGCCCGGCGATCATGCTGGTTGATAAAGGGTTATCTCACTGTAGTTTGATTAGTTTTTGTTGTTGGTTGTTTTAATCTTTTAATTTTTATTTTATATGTTTAGGTATATGCTTGTGTGTAAGTCTATGCCTTTGGAGATACTGGATCCTCTGTAACTCCATTTGAACTGGAGTTACAAATGGTTGTGAACTGCTCCATAGGTGATAGACTCAAACCCAGATCCTTTGCAAAAGCAGCGAAAACTCTCAACTCCTTAGCCATTGCTTCAGACCCTAGTTTATTTTTTGAGTTAGCCCAGGATGGACTTGAACTCACTATTTGGCCTTCAATGATCTTTCACTTTGATCAGCCATACACCACCATTTCCACTTTACATGGTGGTGCGGATTGAACATTTACATATGACAAGTAGGTGGCTAGATGATGGGTAGAAAAGTTAATGTTGATAACATTAAGATGTATGAAAGGACATAAGATTTTTCATCCTTGCCTTAGACATTTTATTGGCAGGTTTCTTAAATTTTAGTAATGCATAAAACTAGGAAGGGCCCAGAAAATGGGCAGCTTCATAAACCATTATGAGATTATAAATTATTTTTGAGGATATAAAGAAGATATATAAACCTCTTTGAAGTTTTAATGTATATTATCAAAAAATGTAAGTCCCTTTTGTTTTACAATTTTTTTTTTTATGTATAAAGAAGTTTGTTGTGATAAGAGAAACACAGCATAGATTGATTTCCCCCTCCAAACCAATTCTTGAGAAAGTCTAAACATGTCTTATTAAAGATTAGCTTGTAGTTATACATTGGAAATTAAGAATCCACTTAAAAAGAATGGGACTAGATAAATTAAACTTGTGTTGGTTTAAGTGAATGTCCCTTATTCGTCTCTGGTAGTCAGATGGTCTCTAGTTACTGGAATCTTCGGAAGGATTAGGAGGTATGGCCTTGTTGGAAGAGTTGAGTCAGCTGGCTCAAAGTTTAACCAGCTGTTACTCTCCATAGAGCGCCCTCTGCCTCCTATGTAAGATTTGAGACATTAGCTCTCAACTATTCCTGCTGGCCAACTTAACACGTTCTTTTATAAGTTCCCTTGGTCACGTGGCATTTTATCACATCAATAGAAAAGTAACAGATACAAATCCTCAGGAATTGTTGCTTGCAGAAATATAAATTTTATTATATTTGTGGGGAAAGTGTTTAAGTATGCATAGTAAATTTCTGAAGTCTCTCGTTTTTGTTATAGTTTGATACTTTTTCGATTATGTTTATGTAACTGAGCTGCCATTATCCTTGGTTAACTAATTCAGAAGAAACTACTCAAAATTACTTTATTCTTATTATATGACTTTTAAGCTAGTAGATAGTAAAAGGTATACATTATGTTTTATGTTTTCTTATCTGCTGCACACTGCCTAGGATAGTACATTGCATGAATATAATCATTTTCTGAATGTAAAACAGAACTTCTTAAATTTTTATTTACTTTTAAATTTCATTTTATGTATACTTTTTGCCAGAATGTATGTTTGTGCACTGCAAGTGCTCCTAGTGCCTGAGTGTGTCAGAACAGGGCATTTGATCCCTTAGACTTGGAGTTGTGAACCACCATGTGGATGCTGGAAAGGGAACCTAGAGCAGCCGTTGCTTTTAAATGCTGACCCAACTCTCTAATACTAAAATGAAATTGACTTTTTTTTAGAGCTTTTTTTTTTTTCTTCAGGAAAAGTTTGCTTGCCTGTCTATCTCTCTATCTAATTGTCTGTCCCTCCCTGCGATTGAACTGAAGTCCTCAATCTTGGCTATAAGCACCCTTATATAGTGCACCATCTCCCAGTCCAAAGTAGAATTGTTCACAGGAACAATTAAAATTGATTTTAAAACAAGTAATTTCCTTCAGTGTGATCAGTCATTTATCTCTATTTCAAATTGGTAAATAAAACAAACATTTTACTTGTTCACTGCATTAAAAAAAATGATCTGTGTTGAAATCAAAAAGCAATTTATATGAAGTAGAGGTGTAAAACTAAGACATGGGACAAAATCTGTCATTCCACTTGACCTTTATGACCTGTGGAAGTAAAGAAAAGTTTTTCTGTTTTTAATAGTTTTTAATCGTTTCATGTGAATGATATTTGAAAGTCAACCTTTAGCACTTTGAGAGACAGCCCAGTGTCTCAGTGCTTCGTGACTGCTTTATCGTCACTGTGGCAGAATAGAGTAAGTACAGCACACACTTTATGAAACTTCCTTGTTACCTCACACTGCAGCTTGGCACAATGTAGATTTCAGTAATGCAGTTCTAATTTCACAGTGTTTATGCTTCACATGTATGGTTGTGCTGTTATTGCTTTTATTTAATTTTTATTATTCGTTGTCTTAGTTAGGGTTCTCTAGAGTCACAGAACTTAGTCTCTATGTAGTAAAGGGATTTATTGATGACTTACAGTTTGTAGTCCAACTCCCAACAATCAACTCCCAACAACAGTCTCGGCAGCAGCTGTGAATGGAAGTCCAAGGATCCAGCAATTGCTCAGTCCCACAAGGCAAGCAGGCGAAGCAGAGAGAGCCTTCCTTCTTCCAATGTCCTTATATAGGTCTCCAGCAACAAGTGTGGCCCAGGTTAAAGGTGTGTGCCACCACACCTTTAACCCCAGATGACCTTGAACTCATAGAGCTTTCTATGTTAATCCTATGGGATTCGTAGCCACTATTCCTCAAGGTCTCTATGCCAAGATTCAGTTCAGAAACTTGTATCTCTCAGCCTCTGGATTAGGGCCACAGGTGAGCCTTCTAATTCTGGATTGTAATTCATTTCAGATGTAGTCAAGTTGACAACCAGGAATAGCCACTACATTCGTGTATGAGTATTTTACTTGGGTAAATGTCTTTGCACCATGGGTATGCAGTGTCCCTAGAAGCCAGAGGTGGTATTGGATCCCCAGTGTTTGGTATTGGTACCGGAGTTACAGCCAATCATGACCTACCCATGGGTGCTGGGGATCCAGCCCATCACCTCTTGCAGAGCAGAGCAGCTGGTGCTCTTTTCTCCAACTGAACCTTCCTACTCTGTGTCTTGCATGTCAGAACAAGAAAGGGTACTCATAGTGTTAAGGGATAGTGGACCGTGGATGGTTTTTCTTCACTCTCCTAAAGGATCGCTATACATATTGCCATGTTCAGACTAAGAACGTGAAGTATACCAAATTCACAGAAGGCATTGCTTTTTCAATTGTTTTTAAACACAGTGTCTCTAAATTCATGATTACAGGCATACTTGCACAGAGACACACAAAGTGAAAATGAGACCACACACAAAGTATGTTTGTAAATGGCTCATTAGCCAAGCAACAGCCATTTACTAATGACAAATTAATCAAATTCTACTTTATTGTCTCAACAAAGAAATTCATTTAGAAAACTAAATTTGTTCAAGGATTCTAGCCTTTGATGGCAGTAGTTCCTTTAAGAATTGAGGACACTGAGCTCAACTCAGGAGTCAGTCAAAGAAGGTAATTTCATGTGGTTTTCTTTGGCTGACTTTTGTTTAGTTCTTCCTCTACTTCCTCCCTCCCTCCCTCCCTCCCTCCCTCTCTTCTTCCTTGCCCTCTCTTTATCTTCTCCCCTCCCCTCCCTTCTCTTTCCCCTCCTGTGCTTTTTTGAGCTGTCTGAAATGCCCAGGGTATTTTTTAACTTGTAATCCTTCTGACTCTGCTCCTAGGTGCTCCCTCCACACGGCATGTGCCATCACATATAAATTTCTAAAGTTGTTTGTGAACCAAGAAACACTGGTCACTTATCATGGAACATTACTGAATTTGAAATGACTGAATAATTCAGTAGTTTCCAGTAAAAGTCTGTGTGCAGCATCTGTAGACAGCACTATTTTTAAGGTTTGAGAAAAACATTAATTATTTTCTGAGATGAAGTTTATTGAGGTAAACTACAGCTGGTAGTGGTAAAAAAAAAAAAAATCTATGAGTGTAAAAGCCTCAGTGTAGTGTCTTGAACACCCATAGCTTCGGGGCTGTGGGAGGAGTTGGGAAGGTTCAGTGGGAGACTCAGCCTCAAACTCAGCCTCAAGGGAATAAAATGGAGACTGATGGAATGAGCATCCCATGTCCTCCTGCTCTCCCTGAGTGCTTTGCACGAAGTAGCCTCATTTGTGGGTACATGAGTGCGCCTGCGCGCGCGCGCACACACACACACACACACACACACACACACACACACACACACACGTACGTGTTCAAGGTTAGGGTTCCAACTGATGGAATTTTAGAAGAATGTGAAAATATAAAGTTTTTAAAGCTTTTTTGTATTCACTGTGTTATTAGATATTTTGTGAAATGTATTTGAGTCAATCATTTATTGTTTAACTTCATTTGCCCTCATAAAGAAACCATCCAACAGTTTTTTTTTTTAATTTGTTCTTGTGGTGTCAGACCTTTAATTTATTTCATATATGTATACCAGTTTGTTTATTGAAATATCCTGATCTCCTGGACAGAGCTCAGATATTTCTAAAAACTACAGGTTTCTTTAGCTCCTGTTATTGAACTTGATGACTTGAAAATTAGCTTTTGCTGCACATTTTTACATCATTTCTTAAAATATTTCAGGATTTATTTATTTTGTTATTTTATGTGTTTTACTGCTGTGTCTGTGTGTATATATGTTCACTATCATGGCCTGGTGCCCATGATCAGATGTAGCATTCAGATCCCCTGAGACTGGAGTTACAGTGTCAAGTGGCCATGTGGGTTCGAGGAATCAAACCCAAGTCTTCTGCAGGAGCAAGTGCTGCTAACCATCACCCGTCTCTCAGTCCTATTATCTGCTAACCTGCAGCTTGTTCCAAATTACAAGCAAACAGGGCTGTGTGCAAAGCCGTGGTAAAGTCATTTGCCAGCAACTACTATTAACTTGAATCAATAGTAAACACCTCAGTACGCATTTCAGTTCTTTTTCAAAAGTTCATACTAGAAATGGTATTCTCATTCTCTCGTGCACTCTGGAACTCATAGCAGATCATTTGGATTAAGACTGTAGTTTTTCTTTACACCTTCATACAGTGACACAGGTATGCTCCTTAGTTCAAAGTCCACTCTATGCAGTAGTGACTTTCTGTGTGCTGTTGGATTGGATTAGTAGCATGCTAAAGTGCAGAGATCAAAAATTCATTCTAATGGAATCATGTAAAAATGTTACTGTAAATATTATGGTTTTTGATTTATGCTAGTATTTGGCAATTGTTACTTGGAACGACATTTTGAAAGCTGAAATATAAAATTTATTATAGATTGTGTTGACAGACCAAAATTTGCCATCAGTTTTGTTTATATCTGCCCACCCTGTTTCTGTCTCTCTTGTGTGTGTGTGTGTGTGTGTGTGTGTGTATGTGTGTGTGTGTATGTGTGTGTGTGTATGTGTGTGTGTGCGCGCCCCATTTCCTCCTTCTAAGATCACATGGATTCTAGGAACTTTACTCAGGTTTCCCAGTTTGGCGGCTACCATCTTCACCTGCTGAGCCATTTCACTAGTTTTTGTCATTAATTTTGATGAACGTAGCCTCTTTATCCATGATAACAACCTCTGAGAGTATATTATTATCAAATGAAGTTTATAGCTGAGAACATGTTTCACACATAAAGCACAGGGATAGAAGTGGGCACCTGGGGGACCCTCCCTGCACCCGTCCCCAGCATCCCAATGGTCACTGAAGCACCTTTGACTGTTCACCTTCTGGTTCCAGATATTGCTGTAAAGATGGCGGGTTCTCATTCTTACCTCATACTGAGCTCTAGGCTTTGTTTTTAAAGTTTTCTCTCATGGAATATTTTCTTCTAAGGCACTTTGTGTCTTAATTATCGTCCCCTCCCCTTAAAGGGGGGGGGGGAACCCTGTTTATATTCAGTGGGATTCAAAACACACTTCCCGTTTTAGTGCAGATTTATCATCACCCTTCAGGCTGTTCTTTAATATAGAGCTCTTTAGAAAGAATATCTTAAGCTGCTTCCCAGATGTTCTAACTTCAGCAAACTTGTGGTTTTCCTTACTGGCATCTTTGTTTGTAGTATTTGGAAGATGAAAGAAAGCACCGGCCGAGCATCTAAACACGTTTCCTATTGGGTCTTGAGGGTCTTTTGCTGCCAGGCCATGGCTGGGATGATGGTCACACTGATACCTTTTCATAATCTTTGCTTTTAAAAGATAATTCAGAACTGTAATTCTGTTAACAGTCATGTAAAAATGGCGTCTTTCCTATGTGGTTTTTGAGTTTACATTGCTATGCTCTTCATGTCTGTTACCATTTAGTTAATTGCTTAATAGCTTTTACTCTCTATGATTCATACAGTCAGGATTGAGAATGCTTTGCGTCTGGTATCTTTTCAAACAATCAGAAGTTCGAACTTAAAATATTAAAGATGACGATTGGTCCTTTTATGGATTTTTTTTTTCTCTGATTGAAAAGTCTCTGTGAAATCACGAGTTTCCCCTCCATAATCATAAAGATAGTTGATGTGTTGCATGTTTAAAAGGTAATGAAACGGAAGAGTGAAGTTGTGTGTGTGTGTGTGTGTGTGTGTGTGTGTGTGTGGACAGCAGTGCTGTCCCAGACACTGCTCGCTGAGGGGGAGGAGGCAAAAGAACCTCGTTTGCTCTGTGTCACTTCAGAGCGTTTGGTTGGTCTGCCTAGGGCTGACATGGCCCTCTCCTGCCCCCTTCTCCCTCCGTCTTCCTCTCGGTGCTGGACCAGATACTCTTCAACAGTGCTTTCTACTCCCGACTTCTCTTCACTTGACACTCAGAGGACATAATTTTAGTACTTTTTATTAGAATCTCATTAGCTCTCTTAAAATTATTTTGCGTGCGTTTCTTCCAGTTCCTTTCTAATTTCCTCCCGTCATAACTCGCAGTTGTGAGCGAGATGCTACTTGTGTAGTCTTCCACCTCTAGCTTCCGTTAGATGTCTTCTCTTCTCTATGCTGCTAATGGGGGGCAGGAAGGCAGCCTGAACACAGTAATAAAATCTAGGACGAAGCCTAGGTCATACTGATGTTCAGTTATAGTTCAGTCGACCTTTTTGCTTCTTTTCCTCGGTCCTGAACCTCTAGAGCATTCCAATGAGTTCACTGAGTTTTTGCCTCATGATCTGTGAAATAGTCTACTGCCAAATTGTTCTAAGAGATTCGGTTGAACAATTTATTCTTCTGCCCCCACACCCTGGAAATTTGACACATCTCACAATGCAAACCTGACCTTTTGTCCTCGCTTTAGTCTAGTGTAATTGTTAATGCCCACCCCTTGCCTGCCATCCCATCCTTGACCTCTACTAAGTCTCAGATGTATTTTCATTGTCCAGAAGTAGCCCACGTTGATAGACGCTGCCCCCCTTCCCCAGAGAGAAATGGAGACCTAGTTTAATCTTTGACTTATTGAGATGATCAAATCTTCACACTCCCTTCTTCTATCAACCTCATAGAGAAAAGGGAGAACAATGTGGCAGGGGGGCAGCCTGAAGAATCTACGGTTACTTAGGGTTTTGATTGTCTGCTCATGCTGCTTTCCTCTTCCTGCCCATTATGGTTTATGTCCCCTTTCCTTGTTTGTTTGTTTGTTTTGGGGTTTTTCTGTGAGGTGCCAGCCAAGAGAACCATTTGTTTCTGAGGTGATTTTTTTCAGTCTCCTTAGCTTGTCATTCATTTTCAGAATTCAGCAGATGTGTTACTGAACACAGTGATTTGAGGTTTAGTAGATGTCAGGTTGCTCCTTTCCAGCTTCCTCTTAGCTGCAGATGCGTGCAGGTGTGAAAGAGTGCTGCTGGGTAGAGCCTGTTCTTGCAGTAGTTTTTACTTCTGTAGAACTGCACTAACATACCTCTTTGGTGCCTTTATTTATATGACTTCATATTTATATGGCTTCTCTAATTGTTGTCAGCAAGACTGTTGGCTGGGACACATTATTGGTTACTCGAAATTGGAAGTTCAGTACGATATATTTTGATGGAGATTTAAATGTCTGCCTAGTGTTTTTGATGAGTGATTTGTTTTTAAAGTTTGACAGAGAAAAATGATTAGCTGTTGCTCAACCGTTTTCCATCTCCATTGCATACATTTCTAGAACTTGTCAGTGATCGGAGAAACCCTGTCCCACTTAAATCATGGGCTTTGATAAAAACAAGAGCAGAAAGGAAACCAATAAAGAAAGATGAGAGGAGCGTGTAATTTGTGTTTTGGAGTTGCCCATGGGTAGGATGTCATTTGTGCTTACCCAGAGACGACACATGTCATTTCAAGGATCACTTTCCTACAGTATTTTTCCTTTCCTTGCATGGCTTAAAAGTAAATGTCAAACAACGTACTGTTTAATGAAAATTGTAAATGAGTTTAGTGGAATTTAGTTATATGTTTTTATGATAGGTTGAAACTTAATGCACATGTCATTTATGTAAATTTAGGAGCAATCATTTTAATCATCTATACTTAGAAAGTACTTTTCAACAGTATATTTGATTATCTCACATGCTAAAAAAACCTCCATCATCAGAGTTATAAATGGGAATGATTAAACCTTAAAAAATTTTAGACTTGAGTGGAGGAACGGCTTATCTAAGCAGCACGTGCTTACAAACAACTTTTTATCAAAGAAAATAACATGAGAAGGTAGAGGAATGCCTCTAATTACAATTCTCATGAACTAATAGCCTAACCTCTAACTTTGAACGACTGTTACTTTTTCCATCTTTTTCAAATATCCTTAAATATAAGCACATGTGGGAGCACTCTGTGGCTTTTATCAGACTGACATTGGAGTGAGTTTTTTTTTTTTAACCTTATTTGAACATTCGTGGTAAAAGATTTCAAAGCTTTGAATCTTACAATTTGCTTATGAATTCCCTCTCCCGAGTTATTCTATTAACATTTGGTTTTAATAAGTATAACCTGGTTGGAATTACTGATGTTTTACATTTATTATTTGTTTAGATGAGAAGTTTAGGAAAGAAAATTGAAAATCCTACTTGGCAGTTATGAGTGCTTTCTCAGGGAAGCTAACTTCTTTGAGTTTTCCCGTGAAGATTTTAATTGTCTTATCCCTCCTTACATATCTAAGCTTCATGAATTGTTTTTAAATTACTGATGTTTGCCTCTATGCTGTGGTAGTTAATACACCGTGAGGTCTTCTCTCTTCAGATGTATGCAGAGTATGCAAGCATACCCCTTCTCTATACACCAGAATTTTTCTTCTCCTAATTCAGTATAGTACAGCAACTTTAGTTTCATTGAAAATGGAAAGCAGTAGCCCTCAGAAGTAGAACTTGTGTGGCCTGGCTCTTTGTGTGCTTTCCTGTTTATAATTTTTATTTACCTCATAGAGAATATTTGGAGATGTATTATAGGGTATAATCATGCTATCATTCATTTCAAGTAGAAGTTGCTTCATGTCACACAAGTAGGAAATTTACTAATTAAGAATTAGTTAAAGCCAGGCATTGTGGCCCATGCCTTTAATTCCAGCATTCAGGAGGCAGAGGCAAGTGAATCTCTGTGAGTTCCAGGTCAACTAGAACTATATAGACAGCTTATGTCTCAAAAAACCCACAAAATAACCAAACAAAAATTTAAATTTTATTTGAACTGAATTTAAATCAAAATTTACTGGAAAACTCTAAAATGTTAGCTTCCTTGAGCCACTAGACTGGAATGCCAATTTTCGCTGCATCTTTCTTCTGTTTTGTGACTCCAATTGCCAGAAACCCCATCTTATTTGCTGTTTTAATTGATAACCTGATGTTAAGTTGAATAAAATATGGTATGGGACCTGCATAGTGCTTATGAGGCCAGCCTGAGAACAATATCATATTTTAGTATTCTTAACTGCTTCTTAAAGTAAACATTTGGAGAGTTTTAGAGACTAATAATAGGTAATAAAAGATGTCTGTCAAGAATACACATGCTTACCTATTAAATGAGAAACTCTGCTCCTAGCACCAGACCTTCGTTTTGGATGGGGGCTTGTGGGGCAGCATAAGGCAGGTCCCCTTTCCAGTGTGCCATCACTGATCCATCTTGCTCACGGTGTGTTAACTACCACAGCACAGAAGCAAACATCAGTAATTTAAAAACAATTCATGAAGTTTAGACATAGGAGGGATAAGACAAATATGGGAAATGACATTTTGTCCGCGACCGCAGAATCAGGCTTCATACTGATGGATTTCTCCTTCCGTTCCGTCAGTCTACTGGATTAGAGTTGGAACATACTTCATCTTCTTAGGAAGTTTCCACTCCTCTTGTATTATAAATGACAGATGTCCAAAATGTCTGCAGCATAGGAGGGTTCAGAAAAGCTACACATTTAATTCTCTGTTGAGAGATGGTAAGATGAAAAATGCCAAAGCACTGGTGAGTTTCTTACTGTTGGTTTTAAGGGTTTTCAGTCTTTCTAGGCACTCAAATGATTTCAGAAGTCCACGATAAAAGACAAACCAGGAAAACTTTGGTTGATTAGTGGAAAATAGGAAAAAAAAATAGGATAGTAATAGGGACTTTATGTGTCTTCTAAAGTCAGGTTCATTAACATACACTGAAGTATAGTGTACGTAACAAATTAACTCCTTGCCCATAACATTTTAAATTTTGTACTGGGCAACCATCAGCAAAAACATTGAAACTGTTTTATTTCCTAAGACTTTTTTTTTTATACTTAGCTTCTCTTCAGAACTCCTCATCTGTGGCAGCTGATCTTAACCCCTTTGTTTCGTCATATCCAGAAAGCCAGAAAGAAAGAATGGTTTTGTGTACCCATTACTGCGTCTGGCTTCTTCACGCAGCTTACTGTGTTTCCTGAGAGTAATCCATAACACCAGTTGTTCATTTTTCTTGTTGTATAATAATTTTTTTCCTATGGACATATCAGTTAGTTTATTTACGAATTTATTTTTGAAATAAGAAAGGCACAGTCACTGCTGAGGTGCCTGAGTTATAATAGTCATCATGTGTTTAAATTTTCCCAAGGAGCTGGACGATGGTGGCGCACGCCTTTAGTCCCAGCACTTGGGAGGCAGAGGCGGGGGGAGGGGGTACTTCTGAGTTCGAGGCCAGCCTGGTCTACAGAGTGAGTTCCAGAACAGCCAGGACTATACAGAGAAACCCTGTCTCAAAAAAACAAAAAACAAAAAACAAAAAAACCCAAAAAAACAAAAAAACATTTTTCCCCCCCCAAGGAATAACCAGACACTTGTTCTTCTGAGTTTTCCCCCAGCACTGTGTCCCTTTATATGTTTTGCATCTTGTCAGTTGTTGGTATTTTTACTGCTTAATATTTTCAGTTTTTTTTTTTTCAGGTCTTTACTGAAAAATAAAAAATGCATCTCATTGTAGTTTCAATGTGGATTTTCCTATAACTAATATTGTTGATAGTTAGTAACTGATTGGCTGACCAGGGTTTCATTGTCAGCATAGAAAGGTATGATGGGAAGTAGGAGCACGAGAGGGGAGGGAGGGTGTTTCTCAGGAATTAATTTTATGTGATGTGAAGTGTACAACCATAGTCAGTTATGGATTTGTTCCTGTCCTTAGTTGGGAATATCAGAAAAGAAAGTTGGTGTTCCTGAAGTTTCTTATTAACTTTCCCAGGTGACTTAAAAGTTTACAAACTTATTTTGAAGCCATACCTTAAAAGTGAGTAAAAAATAGGTTGGTACATATCTTTAATCCCATGACTTGGGAGGCAGAGGCAGTTGGATCTCTTGAGTTTTTAAGGACAGTTTTTCTGGTCTACTGAGTGAGTTTCAGGACAGCTAGGGCTATACAGAAAAACCCTGTCTTGGAAAAAACAACAACAACAACAACAACAACAAAAATAGGAAAGAAAGAAAAGATAGAAAGAAATGATGTCATATATGTTCACCTTCAGATTATAGGAGTAAAGCTTATTTTCTGATACTGTCAAATCCATAGAATTAAAAGAGTCTCCTGATGGCTTTTCTATATTATAGTGAATATTTACAGGAGATTCCCCCAAACGGTGTGCCTTTTTAGATTTAATTTTATTTCCTTTTTTGTGTGTGCACATGCACACAAAAATGTAGAATTCAAATGACAACTTTTGGTAGCTCCTTGTGTTAGGTTCCAAGGATGAAACTCCAATAGTCCGCCTTCCTGATCAGTTCTCATGACTGCTGAGCCCAGAGGTGTCACTCAGACTGGCCTCGAACTGCCCCAACCTCTCCAGAGTATCTTAGTGGTATGGACAATTAGAAGTGGCTGTTGTTTTTGTCTTTTTTAATTTTGTGTATAGGACTGTTTTGTTTGTGTGCAAGTAAGTATGCTGTGCACACTTGTCTCCTCTAAAGCCAGTGGAGAGGCTGTCAGACTCTCTAGAACTTGAGTTACAGATGGTTATGAGCAGGTCATGCAGGTATTGGAAACCAAACCTGGCTCATCACAAAGCCACCTCTACAGCCCTGTTCTTGTTTCTTTTTCTTTCTTTTTTTTCCGTTCTTGTTTCTATGTATGTATTTTTCTTTATGTTTTGAGTGCTAATCTTTATTCTTGCGTGCTAAGTTTTTTTTTAACTTAAGTTGGTATATCACAAAGCATATATTATTTAATTCTGCAGATTTCTATTGTCAAATAAAACTTCTCAAAAATTGTTTATTATTCTTCATTCTAACTTTATGAAATGGTAACTGGGAATCTTAAGAAATGACCAGTTTGGTTTTGTTTTTTATATGTTTTTTTTTTTTTTTAATGAGAGCAAGCAAAAATTAGTTGCTGCATCTTGCTTTAGCATCAGTTCTTGTCTGTTAGATTGTTGAATCACTGACCTTTACATAAACTGCCTTGAATAGTCACAATAAATATAAAGCTTTTGAAGAGGGAGTTTCTCTTTTCTGCATTTATTGCCATCAGTACTTGTGCCTTGATTTCAATGGCTAAGAGCTTGTATTCTGAATGACATTGTTAGTCTATATTCACTTGGTCACTTAGTAGCTTCCCAGCAGTCCCATAGTTAGCCCTTTGCTGATTGTGGTAGGATACTGGGGATCTGTCAGGCTATTTTTTTCAGAAGTCAGTGCTGTCATTGTTTTAGAATACACTGTTTCTACATTCGAACATTGCACTTGATAACTTTCCATGTTTTTTATGTGGTGCAACATCTCAAGATATTTATTAGTAAGCAGCCACTGTGTTAACTGCAGCTTTACATAATGCTCATTGGTCTTCAAGGCCTCCCTTCTCCCTTATACTGCACATGTTTTCCTCAAAAGCAAAGCAAATGTAAAACAACTACATTAATTGTTTGAGGATTGTTACTCATGAAGGAGCTTGTGGTGTGAAAACTAAAAAACTAAAAGCATTACTTAGACTGTCTCTCCTACATGTACTGTAAAACAAGGATTAAAACTACTTTTTTGTTTGTTTGTTTTGGGTTTTTCGAGACAGGGTTTCTATGTGTAGCCCTGGCTGTCCTGGAACTCACTCTGTAGACCAGGCTGGCCTCGAAATTAGAAATCCACCTGCCTCTGCCTCCCAAGTGCTGAGATTAAAGTCATGCACCACTACTGCAGGGCCTTAAAACTACTTTTTATAGAAGCCAGGCTGTGGATCTCACTGACCTTGAATCTCAGTGCTTGGAAGACAGAGGCAAGTGGATCTCTGAGTTCTAGACTAGCCTGGTCTCCAAAGTGAGTTCAAGGCTAGCCAGGGCTATATAGTGAGGCCGTATCTTAAACATCAATAAAAACAACTACAGAAACAACTGTAGAAGGATAAGATGTTCTTTCTTCTTCATATAATGTACTTCTTCTGAAATTCTGAAATGAATTTCAGTGACATGAATCAAAGTGTTCTCATATAAAAATATTTAAGTGTATTCATGATAAAATTGTGGAACACAGAAAAGATTTGTATAAAGGATGCACTATGTGATAATATTTTTCTTCCTGGTTATTTTATTTATTTATTTATTTATTTATTTATTTATTTTATTAATTGTAAATAAGAATTCTAATGTTGAGTGGAACATTCTGATAATTATGTTGAAAGATAAATATAAACTATCCCAAATTATATTGGTGTTTTATAACAATAAATGTTCATGCTTTGCATTTTTTGTTCTTTTGACTTTTGATACAATATCTCACTGTATCTTTGGCTGTCCTGGATTTCAGAGATCTCCCTGACACTGTATCCAGAATGTGGGGATCACAGGATACAATGCGTCACATATGACACCTACTTTTAATGCTATCTTTATATTTGTCTATTGTAGTTGGCTGCAATGTATAAGTCATAGCTACATACAGTATCATAATTCTGTCCTGTAATAAAGCCTTTAGATAATAATAGTTGCACAGAATCTCTTTCATTATCCTGAGTCACTTAGCAGATTTTAGATATTTATGTTTTATATTTTTTACTGCATATCATGGGAGGATAAGCAGCTTTTTACATGGAACTTTTTATGTTTTGTAGTTTTCTCTAGGAAAGTGCCCCTGAAATAGAATTTTATAATATTAGGTGGGGGAGGGAGATAGAAGGAAAAGGATAAACCGATTGATTGATCAATTGGTTGATTGGTTGGTTGATTTGGGGTATGTATTCTCAAATTACTTTTTGAAAGCTTCTGTCAGGGCTGGACATTTGTGGCACAGGCCTTTAATCCCAGCACTTAGGAGGCAGAGGCAGGTACATTTCTGAGTTCGAGGTCAGCATGGTCTACAGAGTGAGTTCCAGGACAGCCAGAACTATACAGAGAAACACTGTCTCAGAGAAAAAAAAAAGAAAAGAAGAAAGCTTTTGTCACTAATATTGTCATTTGTCAACCTTTTCAGATCTGTTAATGCTGAGTGCAGGTTATACACTTAACTACGTGTTTTGTGAAGGAAGCTGTATAAGTATTTGATGTCTAAGGAGGGATGCATTTGATTACTAGCGAGGGAGTTATTACTTTTCAGCATTTATCATTTTTCACCTGTCTGGATCTTCATGTTTTTCTTTGTGAGAGATAGACTTGATGAATATTAAAGTTTTCTTTTTATCAATGTTGGACTTTTCATTTGTTTTATTTTATGGTAGGAAAACTTCACTTTTTTATATAATCAAAATTATTTATTCTTCTATGTGTCTCTGCTTTCTGGAAGCTAATAAATACTTACTTGGGTAGATACTGAATTTAATTTCAAAATCTTCCCCACTCTCTATAGCATAAAATATACTTTACATTGTTTTCTAACATCCTCTTATAAGATAATATAAGGTGTTTATAAGAAAATTAGTGTTAGTTTAATTCTTTTTCCTTTCTAGATCATCGATTTTTTTTTTTTTAAGAGCTTCCATTTTTATCCTGTATATGCTTAGAGAAGGTTTAGAGAAGTCTAGATTGTGTTTTTCTTCTTAGTTGAAAGCTTAGGTTTTTCTTTCTATTTTTTGTTAAGATAAGCAGCTTTTTACATAGAACTTTTTTTTTTTTTTCAGTTTTCTCTGGGAAAGTATCCCTGAAATAGAATTCTATAATAAGTAGGTGGGGGAGGGAACTATTGCTGGTCTTCTTATATTTCTAAGTGGTGGCTGTTAGATCACCTAAGTAGATCTTTTTCTTTGTCTTTCATAGTTTATGTCATATTTGTGACCTGCTCTTTCATGGTTTCCTTATTTAATAACACCCCTTTACTGCCTATCCAAGTTGTCTTCTTGGAAAAGTACTGTTCTAATTTGGCTCTTTACACATAGTTAGACAATCAAGTTTTCCTAAGTAGGTAGTTCCTCAGAGAGGAAAACATTTGAATCAAGAGGAATACACACACCAAATAACAATGAGGATGTGTCTACAAAACTTGTGCATGCTTTTATAGTAGGAAAAAAAAAATAGAAGCAATTTAAGTATCCCTTGACAAGTACATTCATCAATAAATGTTGTGGTATAGTAAATACTACTACAGATATAAGTCTTCTCTTAGGCAGTGTTCTGTTGTTGTGAAGAGACACTGCAACTCATCTAAAGGGTAATATTTAATTGGGACTGGCTTCCAGCTTCAGAGGTTTAGTCCATAGTTGTCATGGTGGGGAGCATGGCGGCCTGTGGACCTTTATGGTGCTGGAGAAACTGAGAGTTCTACATCTAGATAGATATTCATGCAGTATAAAGTGAGGGGGAGCACCTGGGCTGGGCTTGAGCTTTTGCAACCCCAAATTCTACCTCCAGTTTCACACTTCCTCCAATAAGGACACACCTACTAATCCTTTCAAGAATTCCACTTCCCAGAGACATTGAAGTACTTAAGCCTGGGGGGCTATTCATATTCAAACTACCACATGCCTTGAAAGTGTTTTGTGTGAAATAGTCTTAGTACCATCCTAGCAAAAGCAATCTACTGATTCAATGAAATCCCCGCCAAAATTCCTACACAGTTTTCTCAGCTTCCTGTGAAAAACAAAAACCTAAGATACACACATGAATATAATTGTGGTGTATTTTAAGTGGGTGAATATGGTTGTGTGAAGTACACTCACTCTGTGTGTATGTTGCTTGCTGACCTTAGAGTCTCTGCCTAGCACAGTATAACTTAAAGCTGTTAGGAGAAAAGAAGGAAGGCAAGAAGGAAGGAAATAGGGAAAATAGGAAGATTGAGGAAATGAAAGAACTAGAACAAACTAATTCTCATTTCTGTGTAGTTTATGGATCTTTCTATTGTTCTTATGAGAGCTTTCGTATGGCAGATCAAACTCTTAAATTCAACTCTGAGCTTAAGGTGGAAATAGTTTTACAAATACATTGCTTAAAACCCATATTTTACCTGTTTCTTATATTTGACTTTTGTTAGAAAATGTTATTCTGTTGAACCTTTGAAATTCTATTCTAATTTTCAAAAATTTTTCATGTTATATAAAACATAAGTTTTGAAACTCAGTAAGATGTAGAATTAGAAATGAAGGCATGTGTCCTCATCTATTTTGAAATGTAAAGGTATAATTTTTAGGTCTTTCCTAATGACTGCAAGGGCATTTTTTATTATTATTATTCTTTATTTACATTTCAAATGTTATCCCTTTTCTTCATTTCCCCTCTGAAAGCTCCCCCATCCCATCCCCCCTCCCCCTGCTTACCAACTCACCCACCCCTGCCTCCTGGCCCTGGCATTCCTGTACACTGGGGCATAGACTTCACAGGACCAAGGGCCTCTCCTCTCATTGATGACCAACAAGGCCATCCTCTGCTATGTATGTAGCTGGAGCCATGGGTCCCTCCATGTGTACTCTTTGGTTGTTGGTTTTGTTCCTGGGAGCTCTGGGAGTACTGGTTGGTTCAAATTGCTGTTCCTCCTATGGGGCTGCAAGCTCCTTCAGCTCCTTGAGTCCTTTCATAATGACTGCAAAGGCATTTCTTTTCCTATAGAAAACTCTTGTGTGAATAAGAAAAAAAATAGTCATTTTTAAATTTTCATATAATTCTCAGATGATGTTTTTGCTCTTGTTTTACTTTACTTTTGAGACAGGGCATCCTATTGCTCTGGCTGCCCTTGATCTTGCTATGTGACCTGAATGACCTTGGGCTTTTGACCTCGTGTTTTTATCTCCTGGGATTGTAGGCATACACCATCCCATCCGCAGGATTCTGACTTTGAAAAGCCAATATGATATATGTGACCTTCACTTGGCAAGTTTACTGTCTATTTAGTATTTATGGCTAAGTTCAGACAGTATATATTTTAGATTCTTAAAATTATATATTTACAGAAGAAATTAATTTCTAGAATTAAAATATATAATTTTAAGATCTCGCTATTTATTTTAGAAGAATTTCCAGGTTGTGATAACCGACATGCTAACTTACCTTCTACTGTGATTTTATTGTAGGTTTGATGAACTTGTAAAAAAATTCAAAGTTGAATATCATGCTGGTGGCTCTACGCAGAATTCAATGAAAGTGGCCCAGGTTAGTTAATTATTGTTAAGTTTTAAATTTTTCAATGAAAATGTTTCAAAATAATTCTAAACTTTTGGTTATTTTACATAATATTTTCCAGTTTCAAACAGTTTTGTTTGTTTTCATTTGAGTCTTTAACAGAACATCTAATAAGAATTATTTTGACTCGCTTTTATTGATAAGCTTGGAAATAATTCAGAATGTTTATTCATTACTATTATTTTTACATGTTATTGTTTTGTAGAACTTCATATTTCGTGGATAACCCTGATTTTTATTTTATAAGTGAAATGTCTTTTTTGTTTATATACAATATCAACTACTTTGCCAAATTTATCCCTTCATCCTTCAGTGGCTCAGAGCTCCCTTCTGTTACTTGCAAGCAGAGTCTTGCTCTGTAGGCTTTGATGGCCTAGAACTCACTATGTGAACAAGTTGGGCTTCAGACTTCTGGCAGTCTTACTGCTTTTGCCTCTGGAGCACTAGAATGACAAGCACTAAGTTAGTTAATGTAATAAAAATCTTTTCATTTTATAGAAGTGATTACATCCACTTGTAATTTGAGGCATTTTCTAGGCTGACCCATGTAAGGAGGATCATGGATGTGAGGCTAGCCTGGGAAACACAATATGACCCCATTTCCAAACATAACAAAACTCTATGAATTTTGTATTCTATATGATGTAGAGAAAGGATATTGCTACAACATATTAACATTCTTCATTATATAAATACATGGATAAAAATATGTGTCGGGTTTTTTTGTTTTTTGTTTGATTGTTTTGTTTTGTTTTGTTTTTTGGTTTTACATTAGATAGGGTCTCACATAGCTCTGACTGGAACTTCCCATGTAGATCAGGCTGGCTTCAACTTTAGTGAACTACCTGCTTCAACCTCTTGAGTGCTTGCTGAAATTAAAAGCAGGGACCATCAAAACTGGCCAATCTGTTTCTATGTTAACATCTAAATGTGTGTTTTATGTATTAATAAATACATGTATATATTTATTTGCATATGAATCTATACATTTTTAAAATATTGTACTGGCTAGTTTTGTGTGTCAACTTGACACAGGCTGGAGTTATCACAGAGAAGTGAGCTTCAGTTGGGGAAATGCCTCCATGAGATCCAGCTGTGGGGCATTTTCTCAATTAGTGATCAAAGGAGTAGTGCCATCCCTGGGCTGGAAGTCTTGGGTTCTATAAGAGAGCAGGCTGAGCAAGCCAGGAGAAGCAAGCAAGCCAGCAAGGAACATCTCTCCATGGCCTCTGCATCAGCTCCTGCTTCCTGACCTGCTTGAGTTCCAGTCCTGACTTCCTCTGGTGATAAACAGCCATGTGGATGTAAGCTAAATAAACCCTTTCCTCCCCAACTTGCTTCTTGGTCATGATGTTTGTGCAGGAATAGAAACCCTGACTAAGACAAATATCCAAAGCATTCGGTAGATATTGAAATAAACAAATTTTTAAAATATAGTCTGAATCAACAACTAATCTGATATTAAGAGTTAATGTTAATTTTCAAGCTCCAAGGGGTATGAAAAAGCTAATTGCTACAATTTGAAAGTTAACTTAGTATCGTACTCTTTGTAGTCATAGTACAATTTTCATGGACTAGGGTCACTCTTGTTTGTTGATAATGTTTTCTCTTTGAACTCTAATTAACTTCAAGGGCTGTAGAAATGTAAAACTGAGAAATAAAATTCAGAATGTTGTCTCTTTCCTCCCCTCCCTTCTTTCATTTTTATTAACTCTTAGTTGATTTAAATGTACATTTTAATTACTCTGCCTACCAAAGCTGTAAATATTAACTTTAAATATGTTTTTATTATGAAATGGCTTAAGACTGTCTTTGTTAATTTATTTCTATTATGAGCTCAGATCAATTGGAGATAAAACAACAAAAAGAGCAAAAGAAGCAAAAATCGAGTGTAAATGGGCCAGACCAGTAACACAAGCTGCTTAGACTAGCCAGAAGAAACACAAGCTGAGCATGTGCCTGTGTTACACGATGAATTTGAGGCTAGCTCGGGAAACGTGGGAAAAATCTTATCTTAAAATTAAGATTCTAAAAAGAGTGTTGCTACTTGTGGGGTGGGTGGCTCATTCTTGTGATGTCAGCACCCAGGAGGCAGAAACAGGCAAAGCTGAAGTTCAAAGTCAGCTAGGGCCATAGTGCAATATTTTTTTTACCTTTTCTTTAATGGCTGATAAGATGTTTGAGAGAGTGAGGGCACTCTCCTCCCAGCCTGACAGCCTGAGTTCTGTCCCTTGAAGTCACATGATGGAATGAGACAATCTATCTGTTCCTGAAAGTTTCTATTGGCTTCCATATCTACACAATATACACAACACAGAAAATAAAGTGTAATTTGTTTTTAAAAATCAAATAGGTAGAAAAAGCCTTGATTGAGCTCAATGGTGGCATGCTTGCTTAGCATGCACAAGGGCCTGGGTTCTGTCCCAAGAACCACATACACAAAAGAATGACTTGCATTTTTGATTTTGGATATTATATTAATTTATTGTGGCGACCATGTCAGAATATACTGATTGAATGGATTAAAAAACAGAAATTTATTTCTTAGATTTCTGGAGGCTGGAAGTCCATGGGCTTTCTTCCTCTCATAGATCACTGCCATCTTTTGATGTCCTCTAATTGTCTTTTTCTCTGTATTTTTGGAAAAGAGATCTCTGGTATTTGTTCTTTAGTGCAACTTCTATTTCTTATGCCCACACTCTCATGACCTCCTTTTGTTGATTTCTTTATGAAGTCTAAGGATTAGAGAGCTCCACCATGAGTTTAAGCTGAGAGTAAGGAGGGACGGTGTTCTTCCTCGCATCTCTGCTTCTCTTTACCCTTTTCTCTTAATAGATTTTGGAAGCTCTTAACACTGACTGACAAATTCTCTTATTTGTTGGGGCTCTTTAATACTTCATGTTAAACTATTAGTATAGTTTTTTTTTATTGTTCTTTTAACGTTTATATTGCCTACTCTATACGTATTAAGTCTACTATCAAAACAAACAAATGAAATATGGAAAATTAAAAGTCATCAGTAAAGAGTCATCAGTGGGCAGTTGGAGACCTTGTGACCTGGGGATGAGAGTATTTATGGTATCACTGCTGTGGAGAATCGGTGGCTAGTTCTTCAGTGAATTAAAGCTGGTATTAACCTCATGACCCAGAGGTTCATTTCTGCATATGTTGACTTGTTTATGCCCTCCTAATATACGTAGTTTGAAGTATATGTTCTCCTATGTAATTATATGTGGAAACAAGCCCTTTGGTGTGGTAACTAGAGTTAGATAATGTCATGCAGGGGGACCCTGAAGAATGGGTCAGTATTCTTATAAAAGGTCCCTAGGGATGTTAAATTAAGTGAAGTAAGCCAGTCAGACTCTCACACACTTTATGTCTCCACTTATATGTGGTATCTGTTATAGTCTAATTCATAGGAAATGTTAAGTGGTCATTCTCAAAGACTGGGAGGAGGACAAATGGGGAGTTATTGTTTACTTCATACAGAGTTTCTTTTTTGCAAGCTGAGAAGTATTCTGAATGTCAGTATCATTTGCATAAAAACCGCAAATGTACTTAATGCTAATGACTTGTATGCCATCATGTGCTTCATAGCAGTGTTTATGGTATTTAGGGGTCTCATGTACCTCAGTGATTGGATTGTATAGATGTAGCCTGGGATAGTCTTGTAATGGTGAAACACCTCATAAAAAGTCTCGGAAGAGAACTATTGTTAAGTAAAAGCACAGATGTAAAGTGATTGGAAGAGTAAATTTTGTCTTATGGATAATTTATCATAACTGATAATTTATAAAAATATTACTCATTTATTAAATAGTGAAGTTGAGAATATGGACTTGAGTGTAGTGGCATATGCCTTTAATCTTTGGACTCAGGACGCAATGCTAGGTGGATCTCTGAGATGAAGGCCAGTCTGGCGCATATAGTGAGTTCCAAGACAGCCAGTTTCATAACTCCATGAAAACCATGGAGTCAGAGAAGGCACTTGTTCTTGGGAGCTTGGGAATATATTAGAAATAGGTTTAAGTTGAAGTTTTTTTGTGTTGTTTTGTTTATTATTTAGATGGCTTTGAAGCTATAAGGAATTTATCTATCTTTGGGGGAAATTAGACATCTTTATCTGTAGGTGAGATTAAGTCCTACAGTGGATGGAAATTGTAAGAGTTAAACTAGATACGGAATTTTGGAATTATACTACTTTTAAATGATAGTTTAAAAAGTACTATGACTAACCACATTAGCCTACTTTTTTTTTGCCGAGCCGTGGTGGCACATGCCTTTAATCCCAGGGCTTGGGAGGCAGAGGCAGGCGGATTTCTGAGTTCGAGGCCAGCCTGGTCTACAGAGTAAGTTCCAGGACAGCCAAGGCTACACAGAGAAACTCTGTCTTGAAAAATCAAAAAAAAAAAAGAATTTTCTTAATCTAGTGGTTGGGCTCGGCAGTTAAGAGAACTGGCTGCTCTTCAAGAGGATCTGAATTCAGTTTCCAGCATCTAAAATGTGACTCATTACTGGGGTCTGACCCCCTTTCCTAGTATGCATGGTGTGCACAGACATACATGCAGACAGCTTTTTAATACTCATAAAAAGATAAAAACAAAGAGCTTCTTTGATCTTTGCAATTTAATTTTAAGTTTACTTGTTCCTGAAGAGTGCTACCAGATTAGAACTGCCATCTTCTTTCGTGATTCTAAGTTTCAGTTGAGTTGAATATCTTCTTTGGATTTTTGTTTTTCTAGTATTTCTGGCTATTTTTTTTTCTTTCTGATTGTTGAGCTAAGTACATTTTCAAATTGCACTCTGTGATGAAGATAGGATAAGTGTATAGCTTCAAAAACTATATTCGTGTGAACTTTGTTATGAGAAGTTGGTCAGGTTTTCCAGCAGGTACTGATAGCAGGAACTATTTTCATTGTTAAGTATGCTGTCTGTGTTAGTCATCATCTTAGGGAGGAAACAGTAACCTAAGATACCTGTCTCCTCATAAAATATAGTCTGGAAAATATATTTAGATTCTTCAGTCCTGATGCATTATTGTTATAACCTGTGACTGGAATAAATAAAGCTGAAGTTGGTCTTAAATCTTTCTTTAAGTCAAGGCAAGTAAAATAGAAAATTAGTATTTGTCATTAAATTATGTACTTTGTATTGATAATTGTCTTTTAACATTTTTAATACTGTGTCATTTTGTGTATAAGTAAGTTTAAGTAATAAAAATAAACATAACAGTTTCAACAAAGCCAACTTCCAAATGTGAACAAAAATGCAGCTTACATGACTATGGTGTTGTCCTGGTGGCACACAAATAACTGGATTTGGTATGGAAACCAGTGAACAGGGTTACAGTATAACAGAAAGAGTTATGGGTTGGACATGGTACCAGAAAGACTGAAAGCAAACATGTAGAGTAACAGACAGCTGTTTCTCAGTCAGCAGTTTGTTGAAAATGACTGGCATGTATTTAACATAGTGAATTAGCCTAGTCATTCCTTAGGCACCAACAACTTAAAGTCACATTAATGAACCAGAAGGTTTTGCTCTCATGGCTCCTGAGACAACCAAGGAGCATTTCTTCAGGCAAGCTCTTCCTGTGTAAAGCTCCACTTTGTTGATTCTTCTCAATCAGACTCCAGAGGGTTGGGAACATTTTTGATAATGGATGTGTTGACTTGGTTACAGTGTAGTCTCCATTCTGTTTGATATTACCAGTAATTATATGTTTTTTAACTTTAAATGATATAACAGATAATGTCAAAAAAAAAAAAAGTTCCTAAAGCCCCTATGTATTTTGGTTTACTTAACTACACTGAAGATTGTAATGGAGCCACAATTATATTTGAACATATATTTGTGGCTTTCCTGTTCAAATATAAATGTAGTCTCATGCATATTTGACAAACAATAAAAGTACAAACTTTGGCATTTTCCACACATTTCTTTGTTCCTGTACTTTTGTGTGGTTTTGGAGACAGAGTCTCACTGTCACAGCTCACTGTGTAACTGTGAACTCAAGAGTTCTGCCCAGGTGCTTCTACTTTCTAAGTACTGCATTCAAGGTGTATACCACCAAGTGACATTGCAGATTTATTTTTTTTCATTGGTTTCTATTTGTGAGCCCACTCCCTTCCCTCATTCCCCGCCCCCAATTTGGGTTCTGGGAACCAAACCCGGGTCCTCTGAAGAGTAGCAAGTGCTCATATCTGCTGAACCATCTGTCCAGCCCCTCTTCACACTTCTTACTTGTCAAAAAGCAACATTCTGTGTCTCTCCTGCAGAGAACATGTGAAAAGGAAATGTGGTTTTCTTTACCTGTGATATTAATGTTTTCATAAAACATGTTTTCACATACCAAAATTAACAGATGCAATTCACCAGACCACCCACTTTCAGTGTGTGTGCGTTTTTTATTTGCTAGGATTTTTTTTTAATAAAATGAGGTTAATTAAAACATTAAAAATTATGTATTTCACCGGGCTGTGGTGGCGCACGCCTTTAATCCCAGCACTTGGCAGGCAGAGGCAGGCAAATTTCTGAGTTTGAGGCCAGCCTGGTCTACAGAGTGAGTTCCAGGACAGCCAGGGCTATACAGAGAAACCCTGTCTCGAAAAATAAAAACAAAAACAACAACAAAAAAAAACAAAGCAAACAACAACGACAAAATTAAGTATTTTCATTCACCTTTCATCTTTTTCAAATGATATCTAATACAATTTTCAACTTGAAAGACACAAAAGAAGGCCATCATGCGTATGAACCTTTGCATGATGCCTTTGGTCTTAGCTTATAGTGGCTTAAACAGAAGACTATTTGTCTCACATGTGCAAAGCCTTGGGTTCAATCCCCAGCTCCTAAAAGATGAACAAAAAGATAACTATCGTTGTCTATAAACAGACAGAAACACAGAACTACCAATTTTTAATACAATACAAACTTGGATGTTGAGGCAGACGATTATAAGTTTAAGGTCAGCCAGCATGGACTATACATCAAGACCCCCATTACTGAAGAGTTAGGTATTTGGGACAAAATATAAAAGCATCCATTGACAATATACTAAGCATTAGAAAGAAAACAATTATGTTTTTCCAGTTTTTCCAGAAGAGTTTGATGATATTTGAACATGCTATAAGAAAGCTGGCAGAAACTCATACAATAAAATATTGCTTTATTTTTATGTGAGAGGAGCACATCTTTTTTGTTTGTTTGTTTGTTTGTTTTTTGAGACAGGGTTTCTCTGTCCTGGAACTCACTCTGTAGACCAGGCTGGCCTCGAACTCAGAAATCCGCCTGCCTCTTCCTCCCAAGTGCTGGGATTAAAGGCATGCGCCACCTCGGCCCGGCTATTTTTATGTGATAGAAGCGCTTCAAACCTTTAGATTAACTTTTTTTCTTCTTCTTCAGAAAAGTACACTGAAATTTGGTAGAATTTTATTAGTCCCTTTACTAAAACTTTGTTTCAATTCTGGATTTAACATAAATTCTGATTATAAATTCTCATGTTTTTAGAATGAAAATTTTGCAAAAGCCACTTGACTTCAAAGTTTTCTAAATTGATAGGCATTTTAGTCATAGATAATTCACTTAAATGTTTCTTACTGGCTTATAATAAAGTTTTTTATACATGCATTTGAGATAGTTTGATAACAGACACTTTCCCTGCCCACACTGATTTGCTTTCTCTTCCATACTAATTCCTTCCATATCTTTTTTCCTCCTGGAGGGGCCACCCCTCTTGAACCCTTTCCTTTTTCATAGAATCTTGACAGGTAGGTCATGTTCATATCTTCCTCAGGTCAAGAAAGCTGTTGTGAGCTTATGAGTAGAGCAGCCATGTCATGCCTGGGAGAGAGCATTCCACTTCTTCCTCCTTCTGTTGTGTCCTCTGAAGAGAACTTTTGGGGAGCTGGGCAGAGTAGATGCCCAGTGTGTGAGCATTTATCTGCCACTTACGCTCAGCACTTTACGCAGATAGGAGTCTCTACAGTGTGACTGCCACATGTAGGTCGAACTAACGTCATATGATAGATCTGTAACTTCAGAGAACATGATTTCTAAACACTAGTGCATTTAGATTCAAAGTGTATGTGCTGTGGCCTGAGTTCAAAATGTATACAACCACCTAATTGGATTTTTTTTCTAGCAAGTAGTTTTTCCATAGAAATGCAAACGAATCTCTCTAGTATGTCTACTCGCTAGTGAATAAAATCTTCAATAGTCCACCACCACCCTTTTTTTTTTTAAATTATCATAATATACTGATAGTAAATTCTCTTCAGTTGTACTTATCCTCTTAAAACATTTCAAATAGTTCATAGTTCCAAGATGCTAGTTCAGGACTCCTCTTGTCCTGTAGGTTGCCACTATGTTGCTGCTCCATCCTAGAACAGCTGTCACTGTGCGTGTTTATGTCCTGTGTCTCTTTAGGTACTAATGTCAGATTGGATTGTACTCACCCTAATAGCCTCATTAACTTAACTACTTTGTTAAGAGTTTGTCATCATATGCAGTCAGTTTCTGTATTGTTGGAGATTGGTGCTTCAGTACACTTCCAATCCCATCATATGGCAGACAACCAGCCACGTGGTGCTTTGGACATGTTATAAGCAGAGTGCCATCAGGCTGTTGAGGGGGCTTATTTACAGACCCCCGAGAGTTAGGTTAAAGGAAGGTGGCTTATGTAACAGGCAGGGCAAAAATCACATCATCTGAGTGGAAAGTATCTGGTTTATGTAAAGATAATTTCAAAGATGTTGGCATCCTTGGCTTGGATGGGACCAGGGTTCAGTCATAAGACTCTATGTACCATTCAAATTCTTTAGTTTATTTATACTATGATGGGGGAAACATACCAGAGTTACTTACCGAGGGGTAGGTACCTGGTAGTCACTGCTCAAGATAGCTGCAGTCAGGACAAGCTGGATGACTGTTTGTAATACATGTAAATTGGCAGGGGTAGAGGAGATACCAAAACTTAGTTATTAATTTTTACCTTAAAGTAACAGTCCTTATGCATAATTGAATAGTGTTAGTATATTACTTTAGCTCCCTTCTTCCTGTTCTTTTCCTGTGTCACTTAATTAGAATTAACCTTCTAGTGTTGTATGAAAGGACAGAAGGTTAGCACTCCCCTTGACAAGGATGGAAGAGGCCTTTGGGCCTAACAACACACATACGGTTAAGGCATTGCCACCTACTTCGTGGCATCTAACCACTGTTTTTCAGGAAGAACAACACACAAACCACAGTGAGCTCCTAGCACCATCAAGGAAGGCTCACAACTACGTCTGACTCTAGTTCCAAGGAATCCAACACCTCTGGTCTTTGTGGGCACTCATACATATGTGCATATCCAGATAGAGACACATACATGCAATGTTAAAAATTAATCTTTAAAACTTAAACCAGGCATGCTAGCTTCGGCAGCACATATACTAAAATTGGAACGATACAGAGAAGATTAGCATGGCCCCTGCGCAAGGATGACACGCAAATTTGAAGCGTTCCATATTTTTCACACATGGTATGCATTCTCTGATAAGTGGTTATTAGCCCAGAAGTTTGGAATACAGGAAAAACGACCCACAAACCACAAGAAACTTAAGAGGAAGGAAGACCAAAAGGTGGACATTTCATTCCTTCCTAAAAAGGGGAACCAAACACCCACAGAAGGAGTGGCAGAGATTAACTATGGAGCAGAGACTGAAGGAAGGACAAGCATATAGCTATCTCCTGAGAGGCTCTGACAATACCTGACCAATACAGATGTAGAGGCTCACAGCCATTCATTGAACTGAGTACATGGTCCCCAATGAAGGAGTTAGAGAAAGGTTCTATGGAGCTGAAGGGTTTGCAGCCCCTTAGGACGAACAACAATTACCAACTAGTACCCTCAGAGCTCCCAGGGACCCAACCACCAATCAAGGACTATACAGGGTGGGACTGAATGTTCTGGCAGCATGTGTATAGTAGAGGATTGCAAATTCGATCATCAATAGGAGGAAAGGACCTCAGCCTTGTGAAGGTTTTGTGCCCCAGAGTAGGGGAATGCCAGGGCCAATAAGTGGCAGAGGGTGGAGTGACAAGCATGGGGAGGGGGGAGGCAAAAGGGGTTTGTTCTTGTTGTTTTTGTTTGTTTGTTTGTTTGTTTGTTTTGGAGGGGAACCTGGGAAAGGGAAAATTTACATGTAAATAAAGAAAATATCTAATAATAAAAAAAAGATTTTTAAAAAAAGAATTAACCTTCTAAACTTATAACAATCTACTTTGAATATGTAGTATAGAAACACTTTTTTCTTTTATACCTCCAACTTACCCTGTTAGTTGCCACTGCTGATTACATCTTTATATATTGTGTTCACATTAATATACCTTTGTAATGATTATCTCCTACATTTCCCTTTAAGCCATTCATAAATTTAAAAGTAATTATTGTGAAATGAAGTTGTATTCGGGAGAACTTTACCCTTTTGTGTTTATCACAATGCAATAGCTAGAATGTTGATTAAACCCAAATCTCCTTCAGGGGATGAATGGATATATTTCCACAATGGAGTACTATTCATTTCTAAAAAAGAATGAAGCCCTGCCATTTTGAAGCAGCATTATGTGAAGTGAAACAAGCCAGACACAAAGACAAATACCACATGTCCTCATTCATTTGTGGAAGCCAAGAAGTCAGCTTTGCAGAAGAATGGACAGGAGTAATGTGATCCCCAGAGCCTGAGAGGGGTTGTGGGGAGGAAGGACTGAAGTTCATTAAGGGATGCTGAGAACAATGTAGTAATTGTTCCAGGATCTTCTTTAGCACAGATGGCTTAAAACAGTCTATAATGTATTTTGAAATGTAGTGTCAGCACTGAGGAGGTTGAGGTAGATGAATCATGGGTTTAGGATGGATCAGAGGTCAGCCTGGGCTTTATATATAGTATCACAACCCTACCTCAGCACTCTTCCTTCTTCGACTACAGGTAAATACATCTGTGAGCAGTTGCATTCTAAAAATTCAATAATACTAGCATTGATATTTACTTATGTAATTGCCTTTACCAAAACCCTGCATTTATTAATATGGGTTGTGGTTTCTGTCTACTGTCCTTTCATTGTAGCCTGAATGGCCACTTATCAATTTATGTAGGGTTATCTACATAAATAGATATTTATGTTTTTGTTGCTTGCTTTTTGAGACAAAGCCTGGATGTCCAAGAACTCACTTGGTAGACAAGGCTGGTCTTGAACTCACAGATCTGCCAGCCTCTGATTCCTATATGGTAGGACTAAAGGTGTGTGCCACACCTGGCTTGTGGTCTCTTAGTAATAAAGTTTTTCAATGTCTGTTTTTTTGTTTTTTTTTGTTTTTTTGTAGGGATGTACTTTCTCCTGTAGTTAATGATTAGGTTGAAATGTAAATGACATAAGAATTCAAAATAAAATTCTAACTGGTCCTAATATTTTGTGCTTTGATATGCTTATATAAAAAGATAAAGTAAAAATCTTTAGGCCCAGTCTCCACAGACACCTTCTTCACACTATATACTATATAATTTAGTTACTTTTTTCTTTCTCAGTCAAATAAGATGTAGTAATTCTTGTAGCTCTAGTTTTTTTGTTTCATGTCCGTGCATTCCATCTGGCAGCCATGACTTCTAATAAGGATGTGTTTTATTTTGCTTCTGTAGTACTTTAGGCCAACTAGGACCCTAGGCTTGACCCAAGTTCTCCCACTAAGTCAATGATACTTCCACTCCCTGCCCCTTCCTTTTTCCTTTTGAGACAGACTCTTACCTGGTACCCTAAATGGCTTGGAACTCACTTTGTAGTCAAAGTTGGCCTTGAACTTGTATACCCTAGCCTCAGCTCCTGTAATGCTGGGATCACAAACCTGAATTATCCTGCCTAGCTAGCTTATCAGCCTGCCTAGCTAGCTCGTCTTCTTGCCTAGCTAGCTCATCTTCTATGTTTTAAGGGAAAATGATTTTCCTTTATGCTTTGGTTCATCAACAAGCTGGTAGGCTTGTTGATACTAAGGTATATGTGTTATCATGTAAGTTCACATATTTTTAGGTTTCCTTAAATTGATTTGTTGACTTTTTTATCTTTAGTGTTGTTTCTATGTGCAGTTTGGGTATTTCATTAAGTATTTTAACTGCCTTCTTAGTCTTTGTAAAGTTCAATATAATCTGCCTATAATCACTGAAATTGGTCTTCTCTCTGTTAATGTTCAATGTTGAGGCTATATGGATTTTATGAGTATTTAGTAATAAAGAATAAATTTTAATGTTACTTCAGTAACTACCACCTTTCTTAACGTTAGTAAAATTTTCTTTCTCAATTGAAGAAAGGTGTTTGGGTAAAATTATACTTCTATCTTTGCTGTAATGCAAGTCATTTCATCCAAACTACTAACTAAATATGTGTGTAAGTTCCTTCCAGATGGCCCCCACGCCACAACTTTCCTCAGTAGTCGAAATGAGCAGTATGTCCCTAATTACAGCGTACATTTCATAAGCACATGTTTACAGCTGCCAGTGGTGGGTCTGAACTTTCTTCACACAAGGTTAGACACTTAGATCTCTCAAGCCTGTCTTATGATTTCTGATTTAATCTTATACACCTTAGCCGGACGTGGAGGCATGATGTACTTACAAACTTTTGGATCTTCCAGTTTCTTATCTCTGAGATAAGCCTCCATATTTACATTTAGTCTGAAGTAATTTTTTTATATTGTATGTATACGAAAACACTATTACTCTCTTCAGACACACCAGAAGAGGGCATCAGATCCCATAGCAGATGGTTGTGAGTCACCATGTGGTTGCTGGGATTTGAACTCAGGACCTCTGGAAGAGCAGTCAGTGCTCTTACCCACTGAGCCATCTCTCCAGTCCCTGCAGTAAATTTTTATCACTTTTCTGTTTAGTCTTTAATTAAATTTTGAAAGAACTGCCTATTATTGTTTAATGCAGAATATCATCTAATGTTCCAGTTTCAGATTTTAAAAAAAAATTTTAAGCCATATATTTGAATACAAGAGAAACATTGACCTAAAATTCATGTCATTATCTCATTATTTAGCCTTTCCCTTTGAGTAAATGCATTTAGAAGTTAAAACATTTCTGATTCTCTACTTTTTTTTTTTTTTTTTTTTTTTCTTTTACCTATTTCACCTACTAAAACTGTCTAAGAGGGTTTTTATGATACATCTTTGGGCATTTTCAATCAGTCTAGACTACTTACATTTTAGAAGAAGAAATGGCTGTGGAGTGATCAAAGAGAATGCTCTGTTCTAATGCCTTACACCTGGAGCAATTGTTAACAGTGTCAGCAGCAGGCCTGTATTTATAAATATCAGAGCAGGATGTGGCAGATGGTGATGCAACAGAGGCTCTTGTCAGGTCCTATCAGGGAGGAGGAGGTGCTTGTCAATGCCAAATCAAGGAGGAATGAGCTGTAAGAAGTATATAACTGGCTGTTCCAATTGTGAGTTCTTGTAGTCATAAATTTCTCAGAATGAATTAACACTCTGTTCTTCAATGACCCTTTCCTTGTTGAAGTGAGGTATTAAATTTTAGTAGTTAAAATCATGAAAGCAGTTGGCCTTTCTCAGATTTTTGTTTGGAAAAACAACTTTTTCCTTTCTGTCAGATTTAATCTAAAATAACTCTAGTATTTCATCTCCTTCTTTTTCCACTTTCCCCTTGTTTAACCCCTGGACCTGATTTTGAGAAACCTTCACTGAAGACACATTTTGGAACCTGTCTCAGCAGCTGTGTCTGTACTATAAAGTTTTCTGGTGCAGAACTGCATGTCACAGTCAGTCGATACAGAATGGCAAGCATCTACCTACCTTTTTGGGGGCCTTGAGGTCATAGCATCCCACTCTGTGACATTACATATGAATACCATTTCAGTAAGTATCCCTGCTACCTCAGTTCAAAGCAGAGAGCTTTAGGAAGGAGCAATGGAAGTGACGCCCTGTTTGTCACCAGTTTGTCTTGCATTTTGTCATTCTGTTTTGCAATTTTAATTCAGATGCTTTAAAGGAAGCAAACAAACAAGAAATCCAAACTTCGGATTATAAGTTCATTTATTTAAAAAGAAAATTAAACTCATTTTGTTTCCTGACAAGTCTCATTTGTCAGTTGGTTGAACAAGGATAGTCTTTGTCAGTTCAGTTGTGAAGTATAGTTCTTGCCTGCATTGTTTATAATGAAGAACTTTTCTTTATAAAAACAAACAAATAAAAGGTCTCAAGTAGGGAAGCAGGCAGGCTAACTAAAGAGCTTCACCTACTGTTCCTCTTCTCCAAATCCAGTTCCCCAGTTTCAACCCTAGCTCTGCAGCAGACTACGTCGTTAATCTTCCCTTCCCCCTCAACCCCTGTCTCCAGTGGATCACACAGATCTTCCCCTCCTGTCCTCTTTCCCCTCCAACTCCAGCAGTCATCCCCTGGGAATGCACAACCAGTGAATCAGGTGGGCTAACTGCAGATCTTCACTTCTTCTGGCACGAAGAATCTAGGAAATCTGAGACACTATGAAAACATCAAAAAGAAGAATAATAGGAGAAGATGGAGAAGAAACTCAGGTCAAGCATAGAATATATTTTCAACAAAACCACAGAAGAAAATTTCCCTAGCCATAAAGAAGAAGATGCCTATTAAGGTGCAAGAAGGATATAGAACACCATGTAGATGGGCAGGAAAGAAAGTTCCCCTGTCACACAATAATCAAGACACTGAATATACGGAATGAAGAAAGAATACTAAAACCTGCAAGGGGAAAAAAACCAAGTAATATATAAAGGCAGACTGATTGGAATAACACCTGACTTCTCAGTGGATACTCTAAAGGCCAGGAAGAGCCTGAGCAGGTGTTTACCTGTATAGACTACTAGACCAGGCAGACCTATCAATCACAATAGACGGAGAAAATAAGATGTGCAGTGAAAAAGTAAAATTTAAGCATTATCTGTCTACAAATCCAGTCCTACAGAAGATGCTAGAAGGAAAACTCCAACCTAAAGAGGTTAACCACACTGAAGAAAACACAGGGAATAAATCTCTCTCTCTCTCTCTCTCTCTCTCTCTCTCTCTCTCTCTCTCTTTCTCTCTCTCTCTCTCTCTCTCTCACACACACACACACACCTCACAACAAAAGAACAAGAATCAATAAACACTACTTACTGATCTCTCAACAACAGTGGTCTCATTTCCTCAATAAAAAGACACAGACAAAGAGAATGGATTCAAGAACAGTAGTCATTCCTCTGCTACATCTAAAAATCACTTCTTATCATCAAAGATAGACATCACCTGAGAGTGAAAGGATGGATAAAGATATTATAAACAAGTGGACCTGAGAAGCAATCTGCTGAAGCCATTTTAATATCTTACAAAATAGAATTGAAACCAAAACCAATCAAAAGAGACAGGGAAGGATATCACAGTCATCCACGTAAAGAATGCCCAACAAGAGTACATTGCAGTTTGTACCAACTGGGTATCAAACACAGGAGTACCAAAATCCAGAAAAGAGACACTACCACAGCTTAAATCCCATATTCACTCTCACACATTCAAAAGTGGGAGACTAAAATAGACTGGTAATCTGGTCAAGAGCAAAACAGAGAATTGTTGGAGCTAACTGATGACCTTACAGTTATTTACAGAACATTTCATCCCAACAGAAAACATTCTACCTTCTTAGCATTCTCATGCAACTTTTTCCAGAACTGCCCATGTTCTTGGCTACAGTGCAGCTTTTGACAGATACAAGAAATAACTCCTTTTATCTGACAACCACAATATAAA
>JADRCD010215463.1:0-15310 GCA_019843815.1 Montemys delectorum
GAGGACACTGGAATCCTCCAGGAAGGAGAGGAAGGAAGACAAATGCCACAGTGTGGCTTTCTGCTTTATGGCTCTTTCAAACCACACGTCTGAAAACTGGGACCACGAGAGAGAAAATCGGGATGAAGAAAATAGCTCATGGTTTCCAAAGGCAGATGTGGCAGGCACCTATGGGTTAGGATAGGGCAGTGAGCTTGTACAGCAAGCGAGTGAGTTCCCTTGACCTTCATCAAAAGTAAGCAAAGCACATGCTCCTGGTCAGCTATGAGAGCAGGCATGTCTATGGGCACATGCTCCATCACTCAGTCAATTCTGTTAAAAGGCATGTGTAGGGGCTGTTATATAATGAGGTGCTGGTGTGCCAATCCGCTGGACAGAGGACCTTGCCCTGTGCTCTCTGGGTTCAGGTTGGACTCCAAAAAAGTAATGCCTTTGCTGGGGCTGGGTGACTTTGATCCAACAAAGCCTGAAACCAAACTTCAATGAGTTCCAGCTGACTTGTCAGAAAACTGAAAGCTTGAAGAAATAAAACTCATCACTCCTTAAGGAAATGACATCCAATGTTTGAAAACCATCATGACCCCAACACCCATCATAGAACTGACAGTAATGGCGCATGTGGTCTGCCCGATCTCTGAAGTGGAACGTCATGACTTCTTTGTGTTTCTCTCCTAATTCTATGAATACAAGTAAAATTCTATGGGTACATGTCTTTAGTCCCAGCATTTCAGAGATTGAAACAGGAAGAGTGTGAATTTGAGGTCACCCTGGCCTTGCCAAAAACCAAACATCAGATTTTGAGATGCAGCTCAGTTTGTAGAGGGCTTGCCTCCCATGCCCAAAGTCCTGGGTTGATCCGCAGCACTGCATAAACTAGGCATGGTGGCTTGTCTGTATGCCAATACTTAAAATGCAGAGGCAGGGGGATGAGAAATTCAGTGTCATCCCCAGCTACACACTAAGGCCAACCTGGGCTATGTGAGACCATGTAACAACAAACAAAGAAGAGCACATATGTATAACCAGAGAGTTCTTCCTTCTTAGAGATTCATGCAGGGTCCTTCATTCTCACTAGTGGCAAAGGGCCAGGGAAAACAATATTCTACTTCTTGAAGGTAAAAATACACTCATAACCTAGCAGTATCAACTGGTGTCATGATCTTGGGCACTGGTCCATGTGTATGTCATTATTGGTTAGTACGATACTAGAGTGGGCAGAGATGGAGAAAGAGATGTGATCATATTGAGGTCCTGGCAGCTCCAGATTCAGCCTTGTTAGAACGACTTTGTAGACCAAGTATGGTAAGTTCAGAAGCATTTCTACATATAGGTTATTAAGCAGTAACAGTCCTGATGGGACTTCAGATGCTCAGAGTATAATTTATGTGATACTATGAGTGACTAGAACCTTCCTGCTAGAGAATCAACTCCTCATTGCTGAATGCTGATAGTTCTTTGCACTAAAGCTGTATTTCTGTGGCCCATCTCCCACCTTCCAGGTCTTTCTAGCTGAAGATTCCATGAGGCCTAGAAATGAGAGACTTCAAAACCAGCTAGATAACAAATTAATGCTAATTTATGAGTGGCACATGTAAGCCAAGAAAGAAAGGATGTGAGATGAGAGATTTGGGGATCTCCCAACAAAACTTGGAAAAGCTCATGTGTCCTCTTAATGCCCCAAGTTGCTGATTCTTTGAACATTTTTTTCTCCTCTTGTTTGCAAAGTTGAATTATACTTACTCTGTCATCAAGTAACATGGCTTCCAAAGAACCTCATTGCGAACAAGACAGAAACAAATCTGGGTAAGGAAATTATTATACCCTTTAAAGGTTATGAACAAGTGACAGTCTTTCTACTCATTAATAGACAAGCTTACTTATGCTGTCTAATGTTATGAACAGAAAGGAGCAAATATGGTGTAATAACTGGGATAAGTTTAATAAAATTTTATGTCCTAACTGGTCTGCTATCTCTGTTGCAATCATCAAAAAATGCCACAGTGAGTGACTTGGGTCCCAAGATAGCCCCTGAAATGTTCTGAGACTGAATGGTTTAGTGAGAAGTTCCTGTTGTAGTTAAAAGAGTTTGCCACATATCTCCAAAGCCTGTCCATGTAGAGAGAATCTTGGAAGTAGGACCCAAAATGCAGAAAGCAAGACTGAGGACACTGTAAACACCTTGGGCATCTGTTTTCTGACCTGATGACTTTGTAGGTTAGTAGTACATAGGCCAGAGAGCCTTCGTCTGCAGAAAGGGAGCAATTGAGAACAGCTTCCTAGAGACATTCTAAGAACTAACAACTGAGAGATCAGAAACCTATTATGTGTGATTTATTTATTTTTACTTATAAACATTACTCTAGGAACTGACTTCATTCATAAATAAATTCCTATATAAATTTTATTCTCAACTATCTTTTATAAATGATAACATTAAGATAAAATTTAGGATAAAAATTGCAATCAAAAGAAGATCAAACAACCACCCAAATTCCATAATACAAATATAACTAATCTTTACAATTAGGTACAAAAGCCCAGAGAAACACACTTGAAACGGGGTCCTTGAAGTAGAGGATCGAGGGTTGTCATGCACATGCTGCTGGGTGTTTATTGTTGGTATTGTATGGACCATTTCCCTCTTCCAGGGACAGAGGTACTAGAAAGGTAATCCTTATTCAGCACAGGGATTCTGGGATGAACCCCCACAGTTTGAAAGGGTGGCTCAGAAAGTAAGCCTTTAATGTGCCTCCTGCCCACAGAGCAGAGCTCGGCTTATTTACGTTCATAAATAAGATATAAACTCTTGATCTCCATTTTACAGCTCTATGATGGGCAGGCTAGCCTAGAAGCTTACTGGCACCAGAATCTCAGTAATCCGCAGCAAACCAATTCTTACTCTTGCTGACCCATGCTATTTCTTGGTCTCCTCTAGCCTCCTTTAAAATCATTATTCCCATTGCCCAGTTTCTTTGGTAGAGAAACCTAACTCCAACCTTCCCTCTGTTCTACATACCTCCTTCCTACTCAATGTGTCAGAACTCATCAGAATTTCTAACTACTCTTCCTGTTTCATATCTTCGCTTTGGTCTCTTCCTCTATCTGCTCATGACCTTCCTTGACCCCATGAATGGTCCTTAGACATTCTAAAGACTATCACCATCATTTCACTGGGGGCAGCATTGTGAGGGAAAGGGAAGGATTAAAGATGCTCTGGAACCAGGTTTAAAGATAACTGCCTTGGGTACAGCAGATGTATGGATCTGCTTCTGCTTTCTCCCCATCTTCACGTTTCCTCCATGCCACTTTCATATGCATAAATATAAACTACACATTTCCTGGTCAGGGCTTCACACTATATTCATAACCATTTCAAATTATGTTATAATGTGTGTGTGTGTGTGTGTGTGTGTGTGTGTGTGTGTGTGTGTTTTGCCTGAATCTATGTCTGTGAACCATGTGTGTGTTTGGTGCTCAAGGAGGCCAGAAGAGAGTGCTGGATCCACTGTAGCTGGAGTTACAGATAGTTGTGAACCACCATGTAAGTGCTGGGAATTGAACCTTGATCCTTGTAAAGAGCAGCCAGTGTTCTTAATTGCTGAGCCACACCTTTAGAGCCCAGAACTATTTCTTGATTCCTCAGTCAAGCCTGGCCAGTTCGACTTTACCACCCTCTAGGTCTATCCTTTATCCAACTCACCAAGTCTGACCTCCTCTTCTCTTTTGCATGACCTCACTATTTCCATGAGATATGCACCCCTATGGGCTCTTGTATTTAAATACTTGCTCCAGAATTGGTGTGGCCATCTGGGTTATGGAACCCTTAGGAGATAGAGCTTTGCTTAAGGAAGTTGGGCTTTGAGTGACAATCTGGCCCCTACTTCCTTTAGTTAGCTTCTTGTTCTGGCCGCCTGGCCTTCCCAGCTGTGAAGGATTCTATCCCTTTGCAACTATAAGCCAAACTAAACTATTTCTTCATTAAGCTGTTTTTGTTGTTGTATGATCTCCTCTCTAGGTGAAGCTGATGCAAAAGAAAAAAAAAAAAAAGCCAGGGTACAAGACCACTCTTTCAAAAACTCTACATCTAAACTGCCCTTCAAATAATACAACAATCTGAATTCAAGGCTTCCCACTGACAGGACTAAAATATGAGAGGGTAGTGGGTGGGAGTAGGTAGTAAGATAAATATCACATGGTAATCCAGGTCTAATTGCACAGGCTTATAATCCCAGTGACTCTAGAGTCAGGGGCAGGAAGATCAAAAGTTCAAGGCTTGACTTGGCTATACAATATAAAGTAGTCTCAACATGGAAGAGAAAAAAAATTGAAAAAGGCAGAGGTGGGAATAACCCAGTGGAAGAGTGCTTACTCAGTTTGTCCAGGCCACCAAAGCTCAGCCCGTAGTCCCACAAGTAACTAAGTAACTATAGTTCAGCCCTTAGCTCCACAAGTAACTAAGTAACTAAGAGAAATCATGTGTTCTCTTGTTTTCTCTCACCTGTAGAATCTGGTTTTAAAAGGAATGAATGTGATAAGAAATTTTAGCCTCAGATGCAATGAGGGCAAAGATGGCAGAACAAAGAGCCGAGCACAGTCTCAGGACAACTGATAAAGGGAACAGGAAGAGAAAGATCTCAGAGGTGGCTGTGAGCATGATGTATGCTTTCATCCTTTCCCAAGTAGGGCTAATATCCTCAATAAGAAAATCTTTTATATAAATGGAAAAATAACAGACTATTAGATGAAAATTTTCAACAAGTTCTTGACATTGAAAATAGCAAATGTCAAGTGCAGACACAGACACACACACACACACACACACACACACACACACTCGAGCTTTGTTCAAAAGGCATATCAGAAAAAGATTTGGTATCAATCAGAGTTAAAACCACATTAAAGTTATTGACAGAATAGGAAATGCAAGCATCTCATAATCATTACTGGTGGTAAAACTAGCAAAAGCCTTGCTAAGGGGCATTTGGATAATGTTTTTCAAATAGTAAGTGTACCCCCTTTAATCCTGGAAGTGCACTGACAGAAATTTATCGCCCAGATTTGCTTGTCCAAAGAGTCACTTGAAAAATCTTTATGAGTATGCTAAATTTACCCACAAATTAAAAATACTCCAAACAACAAGTACACATATAAACAAACTCCATATGTACAGTGTAAGATACCGGTTAAAAGAATTTTAGCTCATGTAAGGCCATAAAATGCAAAGGGGTTATTAAAAAGAAATGATTGAAACTGGGAATCTTCAGAACATATTAAGAGAAACAATGAAATAATTGAATAATGAGTGCTGAATTTCTTATATATTAAAGGCACAGAGAAATTAAGAAACAGTATTTCTTCATTGCCAATCAACCATTTTTATCCATTTATAATGTGACATTTATTTTCCAAAAGACATTTTATTTAGCCAGTGCCTGAAGTCTGTCATTTCCTTGTTTACTTTTTGTAGTACTCTCCCAAATCAACTCCAACCAGCCCACAGCTCAGCCATGCTAGGCATCCTTCATTTCTTGAATGATCCCTGGTCCTTCTGGTACAGCCTCTTGTACAAACGCTTGCCTCTGTTTGGAACTTTCTCTCCAGCCCACCTCAGTTTTCCACTCTTCCTTCATACTTCAGTGGAATCAGCTCTCTTCTAAAAAACCCACATATGATTTTGATTTACTACCTACTTATGCAATTACCAATGTGTAACTAATATATATTTGTCTCTTGTGAATAACAAACTCACAGAAAGTTGATAGCATCTATGTACATATGCTTCTGCTTATCACCAAGCCATTAGAGCTATGTCTGGTTAAGAAACTGATCAATGAATTAATCAATCAAACAAACACTTTACATCTCTCTCAATCTATCCAGCTGGCTCTTGTTTATCCATCCATTATTTATCCATCTGTCCATTCCTCTTGTAGTTGTTATTAAAAACAGAAGAAAAAAGACTACTAGCCATGGTTACTACCTGGAGATTGGAGCTGAAGAAAGGATTGGAAAATGGTGTTTTATAAGTATTTATTATGCATCTCTACATTTTCTAGGTACTGAATAATTAAAACTCATTTATCATAAAAAGCTATTTTGTTCCTTTGATGATACTTTGTATGTTAGAAACTTTCCTTAGTTTACAAAGGTAATTAATAATGTCACAATAATCCTGTCCCAGGATTCCATAGTGCTGACACATCTATAGGCTAACACAATTCTCTTCCTTGCCACTTGGATTCAGCTATAGCTCAAGTATAGATTAAGTGGCGTTGAGTGTTTGTATACACATGAAAAGACACATTTTCCTTCATAAAAAGTATTAGAAGATTTGCCTCCACCCCCACCAGGAACTTCAGGCACACTGTCACCATCTTTTCACAGAAGCAGCAATGTGTGAGGAACAGTCTCTTGATTATGATTAATGAACAAAGGAATCTCTTTAACCTAATTCACCTCAGATAAACTCCCCTTGATGAAATTACCAGTTCCAACAGCAATTTAAGAAGGAAAAATCTCAACAATTATAGAAGAATTCTTGAAATGAATAACTTAAGATCTTTTGTGGTCTCTAACTCTTTATCTCTTAGCTGGTCCTTAGAAACCTTTTAGTCTGAAGAACTACCTGCCTAGAAAGAATGCCGCACCTGTTCTGGCCATCATTACACATAGCCGCCAAGTCCTCTTTTACTCACTGAATTCAGTTGACAATAAGAATGTAAGACTTCTGCTTTAGATTCTTAATTGGAAGCAATCTAGATTTAACACAGGGCCCCAGAAAATGCTATAAAGGAGGTGCTGTCTAGATAGAAACAGGACCTTTCTGTATTGGCTTCCTTTGCCTCCTCTGAAATATTCTATAAAAAGTGATGCCATCTGGTTATTTATCAAATTCGGCATCCTTTTGTATTGGCTATCCTCACAATTACAAGAACTTTTGGAGTTGGCAAGAAGTAATGGAATACATTGATGTGTCATTCACACATGGAACAAAGAAATCTGATTCAGGTAAAACATAGAAGAATACTGGGGTAGAGTAATTAGTAGGAACTGGTGTCTGTGAAAAAATGGTGTCCTCCTTTAGAGAACACAAATGCATGAAGTCATTCATCTGCAGAATAATTCTCTTTTGTATAGTTAAAGTGTGCCGTTTGTGATTGCAAAAGACAAGATTAGCCACTTGACTAGAAACAGTTCCTCTTAAACAAGTGACCTCTGGAAAGAAGTCAAAAGGACTTCTTTGTACTCAAGCATACTCCAATGAGTACATCTTAAAGCTTATTGATATGGAAGCATTGCACACAAACCCCATGTGTCACTGACCCATGCCACAGCCGTCAGTAAAGAGCTTACCTCTAGGCGGAGTGCAGGCTTCAAAAGGTCAGAGGAGGGAATCTTCTAGAGGCAGGGGCAGATTCTAAATTGTGTCTGGCTGTTGACTCCATGGCTACATACATAAGTAAAAAAATCACTGAGCCAGAAGGTTAGGATGTGTGAGCTGCAACAATGTAATCCTTGGGCTAGAACAGAAGCAGGCTGTAAGTGTTTTCCGGAGGGTCAGGGGACTTTGCACTGGAGAGAAGACTGCTTCATAAGAAAACCAGCATGCCCTGCTTGTCATTTGCAAGGTCTAGTAAGATTTTTACGGTCTAGCAAGAATTCTATTACAAATGATGTTTTGCAGATGTTGCAAAGATGGGCTTCATTAATAAAGACAGAAGAACAAGTGTGTAATTGGAAATGGTCAATGTTTACTAATCACCAGAAAGAGACAACAGGCCACCAGTCTGCTGCTCGGGAGAGTAAACTGCTTTGAAAAATTCTACAGCAGAAACTTCTTTCCACGTCTGATTTTGAGATTCCTTACTTCTACGAGGCGGAGCACCCAAAAAAATCAACACATTCCTGGGGGGAAAGTGAACACATTGCAGTGCACATACATGCACATATTTGTGTGCTGGAGGAGTAAAGGGGGTCTAATAAACTGTCTCTCAACATTAAGGAATCACTTCTTGGTGTTCATGCAGTGTGCTCTGCTTTAAACCTTTTGAGATTTAGGACTACTTCTTGCAAACATGGATCCTGCAATTATTTTGTCAGTAAGATAAAGGTAATAATCCACACAGTTCCTCTAAACAAGACAGAACTAAGTAGCTTGTGTAATGGTTTAACAAGAAAGCATGTGAACCAGGTTACCAAGAAGTAATGGAGACAACTAAACCGTCTGTGTTCACTGCCATCCGTGGGAGGTGGGGCTCTGCCTCCAAAGGGAAGCAGTCCAATGAAGCTTCTGTAAAACTTCCAGGCACCTCACCCTGAGTTGGTCTTATTCTTTTCCCAATCCTATTATATGTGCTAACCCCAAACTAAATTCTCAACCATTTTTTCAGTGGTAGTTTGTTCATATGAAATGATACAATATACAAAATGTATCCTTTAGAAACTACTGTGTGGTCCAAAAGATGGTTAAGTGGGCTAGGGCACTTGATGCTGAGCTTGAGTACCTGAGGACCTGAGCTGTATCTTCAAGATCCACTTGATAGAAGAAGAGAACCAACACCTGCAAATTGTCCTCTCAATCCCACATGTGCTGCTAAACACACACACACACACACACACACACACACACACACACACACAGGCACACACTGACATATACACACATTCACAAGCACACAATCAAATGTGTACTTTTGGCTCTCTCTCCCTAGGTGGCTTTTCTGCTTAATGTCAGGCTGTCCAAACTGCAGCATCTGTGTGGATTCCTACATAAAGGTTCCTATGTCTCCTGACACAGAGTTTCTCTGGAGGACCTAGACTTTGTTTCAAGGCATCATAATATAATGTTAAGAACAAGGTTTTGCCTTCAGATCACCTGAGATTCCAAAGCAAGAAGCACAGCTTTCTTGTTATCAGGCCAAGTACTTAAGCTTCCCAGGGACCTTGGCCTCCTTGCATCTACGTACACAGGACAATGGTGTCCAGACAGCCGGCAGATCACAAAGAGGACCAAACAAGATACAGCATCCTTGAAAGTAACCCACACATAGATTATGGGCCAAACCAGTACAGCTCAGAGACTAGACCAAAGGCCTGGGGGTCCCTCAGGACGCTAGTGGTTCCAATCTAGTAACTTCAGTAGGAGACACACGGGTCATTATATATAAAAAGGTCCTGTTCCCTGAGCAGGGTTCAGGAAGAGCATAAGAAAAGTACCTACTATGTGGTAACATGCCTCATGCCTCTCTTTAAGACATGATGTCAGACCAGCCACAGATGGTTGTGATGAAAGGAAAGATTGTTTCCCAGTCCTGGGAGGGCAGTTGGTCCCAAATGAATCTAAGGAGTGCCTCAGGGATACCCTTCCCTACCAAGATGACCTGGGCTGGCCAAATCGGAACTGTGCAGCTATAACTTGCTAAGAGAAGAAAATGAAACACAAGTCTCTTTCACCACTTTGTGTCAGTTTTAGAATATTCTAAAGGATACCATGACGTGGATATGGGAAGAATTTTTTTTTTTCCTGACATACATAAGGAACACAGGCTCTTCTTCCAGAAGGCCTGGTCATCAGAGTGTCTTTAGGCCTTAAGTATCAATATAGACTCTGGTAACACTGTTCAGGGACACTATATAGTCCTTGCTGTAGAACTCACTGACTCACAGACATCCTGGCTCTGAAGGCGACAAAGCAAAGCCCAGCAGACCTCGGTTACGCTCCCCATGTGCGGGTTAACGTCTCAGGTAATTGCTATGGTCAGGCAGTCAGTCAAACTGCAGTGTTGAGACTATAAAAGGGCAAGTGCCCCCACGGAGGCAAAATTATAAAGTATTGTTAGGTAGCATAATATGTGGCTGTCGACACTTCACCTCTCATTATTACAGCACCATTTTCAGAAAGAGATGCAGTTAAGGTTGTCAGAATTTCATTTTAACCCCTCTTTGAGGCTTTTAAAAACTCACTCATGCTGAAACTTGCCTTTCACATTCTCAGCCAGAAATGTGCTTTGTTTTCAACCTGTTGTTCTCTAATGGAATGTGAGAGAGGAAGGCTTTCTCAAGGATCTTTCTACACACCCACTTCCTATCTTGATTCTCTTTGCCTCCTTCTCCCAATCTCCTGCAGAAGCCTTGAGTCACCGACCCAAGCAATGTGAAAATACACTCCACTGGGAGGACTCAAGGCCTTTGGCAGGATTTCTAAAACAGGCTGCAGCAATGACCAGCACTCCACAGGCAGGAATCTGTCCTGTGGTGATCACCGAGGGCAACTGCATCCTTGCCACTCTGTGGCCAAGAGTGATGATAGAGTTGAATCAATAGGGATGTGAGAAGGCTTCCTCAGGTAAAAGATAGCCAGAGGCAGCTGGAAAGTTTCCTCACAGGTGTGACCTGCAGGTAGGTGGCAGTCTCACCGGTGATGATCTGGTAGGAAGGAGGAGGCAGAGATACTGTCCCAAGGCTACACCCATGGCAAACTCAGTGATATCTTCAGTGATCAGGGGAGTTGAAGCCCACATGCCATCCCTAAGTGCAGCATCTTTTGCTGGAGCAGCATGCCAAGGAAGACAGACAAAGCAATAACTCCCTGGTAACCACTCTGTGCCTGAGCAGAATGCTTCACATTCATTATCACCAGTATCAGAGCTATCCAGAGGAAGGAGCCCCTCAGTCCCACCCTCCAGATGGAACACACTCGATGGAGCCTCTCCTATCTGCCGTGCACGGCTTCACAATACTCCCAGGTTTCCTTAGCTCCTCTCCAGCATGGTGACTGTCTAACCAGACTGAGATGTCACTGCATAGAATATTCGCTTTGGGAGACAGCCTACAAAATGTGTTAGGTCTAAAAGGCACCAGCCTCATTACAGACATCGCAGAACCTGGGAAAATGCTGAATCTTCAGGTCTAGGGCTCAAAGAAGCAAGGGTTACGGAGCTATCTCCAGCTAGCTACAGCTTAACACAGATATTCTCTTGCTGTGTTGTCCAGCTGCCTTCCCAGTCCTTTCTCTGGAAAAAAACTATATATATTTTAAACTCTTGGAATTAAGAAAATTATAGTAAGAATACCGCCCCCAATTCTTCATTTTAGCATGAAGAATGCACAGCCTGGGAGTTTGCCAAGTATTGCTGGGATGATTTTGGCAGATCTAAGGCAGCCTAGCAGATCTCCTCTGCTGCTACAAAAGCAAAGATGTTTTTAGGAGGCCACTGTGCTTGGCCCAAAGCAAAGAGTGGAGGTGTGTCTCAGGCAGAGGTCAGGTGTATTATCCAGATGTTCAGAAGAGTGAGTGCAGGTGTGTCTCAGACAGAGGTCAGGTGCATTATCCAGATGTTCAGGGGAGTGAGTGCAGGTGTGTCTCAGGCAGAGGTCAAGTGCATTATCCAGATGTTCAGAGGAGTGAGTGCAGGTGTGTCTCAGGCAGAGGTCAAGTGCATTATCTAGATGTTCAGAGGAGTGAGTGCAGGTGTGTCTCACAGAGGTCAGGTGCATCATCCATTTCCCCCTTTCCCATTCATTTTTACTGATGTTCAGTCTGTCAGTGAGGCCCAGATACCTAGACTGAACTGGAACTTGCTACATAGCTAAGGCTTCTCAGTGTTCAGTCCTCCTGCATCAGCTGCCCAAGTGCTAGGGATTATAAGCATGGGTCACTAGACTCAGCTAAAATATTTCATTTTAAGCTATAACAAGTGCTGTTATTAATATTTTAGAAAGTATCCAGAAAGACAGTCAGCTCCACTTCTAATTATATTTATGATCTAAGTATTTTCCACTCTAATTCAATTCCAAACCTGATATGTTTATGATATTCTGTTTATTCTTCTTTAAGATGATTGGTTAAGCTGTTTCATTTCCCATTTTTAAAACCCAATTCCTTTCTCCTGTTCTCTTATTTTTTTTCCCAAATACATCATCATCTTCATCCTTACCATCATCATCATGGTAAAATGAACATAATCATATTTATACAATTATCAGCATTATTATCTAATTATCACCTCATCATCATATCCTATCACCATCATCACTATCATCATCATCATCACCTCACCCCAAGCACCTTCTGTGTGCCAGGCATTCCTCACCTTGAGAATCTGGCTTGCTCTTCACAGAAGTAGTGGGAACTATTACCACCCTTGGTTTAGGATGTAGAGGCTGGAATTCTGTGCGGGTGAACAGTCTACACAGAGCACCTCTGTGCAGCTGGCACACATACTCAGAGACAGAGAGAGTCCCTGTCCTGGCAGCTGCACTCTGTGCCTTTATGGAGAGGTCCTAATGAGTGTGTCAGTGCCGCCAAGGCACGTCCATATGAATCTTCTCTTGTGGCGCTCAAAGATACACAAGAAGTTTGCTTAAACCAGAAACCTCCAGTCTATTACTTCCAAGTCCAGGGAAATTATGGAACATTTTACAATTGTTGAATATTTTGACCCAAACCAAAGAGAAGCCTATATTATGATAATTAATTCTAGAATTTTTATTTTTATTGGTTATTTTATTTATTTACATTTCAAAATGCTATCCCCCTTCTCAGTTAAACCTCCTGTCCTCTCCCTGTATTCCCTGCTTCTATGAGGGTGCTCCACAAACCACCCACTGCCTCCTGCCTCAGCGCCCTAGCATTTTCCTACAATGGGTCATTGAACCTTCACAGCACCAAGGAGCTCTCCTCCTAGTGATGCCAGATAAGGTAGTCCTCTGCTACATGTGCAGCTGGAGCCATGATCTAAAGTAATTCTATGGGCTTTCCCTTTAAAAATTGAAATTCAATCACCCTCAGATAGCTATGCATGCTTTTTTTCTCCACTTATACAGCAACCCGCATTTTCTAGAAGGTATGCTAGACTCAGCAGAAGCAGAGAGTGTATTTGAATATGTCTTAAGTCATAACTGACTGCATTTCAAAATCAAGTATGCCAGTCTTTACATTATTTGTAGTTACATGAATAACAGTTGTAAGTTACAAAAATATATAGATTTAAATTAATTGTCAAATTCCAGAAGGATTTTCACAGATATGAAAAGTATTTTGCTTGAAATTAATATGTAGTTTCATTCTTCTCTCCTTGTATGAGAATAAGTAGTTTATCATGTGTGTTTTATTTACAGACTCTTCCTTTAAAGGACATATACAGATTTATACATACACATACTTATACACGCACATCTGCACACACACATACATAGAAGATAATGTGGCCTAATGGAAATAATGCTAAATGACTTACTAAATCATTTTTCATTCCTGCATATTTAAATGTATTATTGCAAATTTTACCACATGAAGATGAATAAAATTATTGAGTTGTTGACTCCATAGGGACATATGTAAATCAGATGCCATGGCTGGAATCTATATATGGTTCTTGGACTGAAACTGTCTGTGGTGGTTTAAACATGCTTGGCCCAGGGAGTGGCACTATTAGGAGGTGTGGCCTCATTGGAGGAAGTGTGTCACTGTGGGGATGGACAATGAGGCCTTCCTCTGAACCACATGTGAGTCAGTTTTCTCCTAGCAACCTTCAGATCAAGATGTAGAACTCTCAGCTCCTCCTGCACCGTGCCTGCCTGGATGCTGCCATGCTTCTGCCTTGATGATACTGGACTTAATCTCTGAACCTGGTCTTTATAAGACTTGCCTTGGTCATGGTGACTGTTCACAGAAGTAAAACCCTAACTAAGACATATCCATGTCTATTATCATATTGGCCTGCAGAACACTTTGGGGAGGCTCATGGAAGAGAAAACTAGCAATTCTATATCAGGAAAGACAGTGTTAAGTCCAAAAGAGGGGTACACAGCCAGTGTCATTGGAAGAACTGGTACCTCCCATGGCTATTCTAGTAGCTTCATTTAGAACAGGGGCTCACACACTTTATGAAAGGCTCTCTCTAGCTGTCAATCACACAAATACTCCTACTGAACAGAAAACTCTCAGAACAGTCACTTAGAGAGGGTGGGGCTTAAGCTCATCTTCATGGCCCTTCAGTCTCTGTACAAACAAATGTTAGGGATGCCTAGGAGCCTTGTAAATAGAGTAAGGTCATAGTCTACTCTGCTGCTTACCTCATGAGATGGCAAAGGTCAGGAGAGTGCTTCTGAGGCTGCTCCACTGTATCTCTGCATATTCAGACCAAGGCAGCCAGGTGCCAGTTGGGTAAGTTTCTGGAGAAACCACCTAAGTCATGGGCAATAGTAATGTTTTTCTTCTTGAGGTAGCAGGATGTCTCCATGAACATAAACCCTGCTGCGTTCCAAGATTTAAGCATTAAATCAGAAGGAGATAGATTGATGTGGTGATGACCAACCCAATCTCCATTTTCCTCACAGACCTTTGAACTCTATGATTCATAATTCTTTTTAAAGATTGATCTTTGAAATTGAGGATTCACCACACTTTTGGCTTGAAACGGAGAAAAATAAGATATATTGGATTTTTAATGTGGGCCAGTGATTTTTTTTTTTAAATAATAGATACTACAATGGTATTCAGTAGATATCTTCCCATTTCCATATTAAAAAGATGAGACAAAAAATGTCAAGCACACACTGAAAACAGCTCAGGTCATACAGCTGTGTTTGACCTGATGACCGGGGCACAGAGAGTCTGCACCACTTTCCTTTGGAGAAAAGAGCAATTGCCTTGGGCTGGGATGGGTGGGGCAGTGCTAGACATCTTTTTTTTTATTAGATATTTTCTTTATTTGTATGTCATATGATATCTCCTTTCCCGGTTTCCCCTTTGACAAAAAGAAAGAAAAAAGAAAACCCTATTCCCTCCCCCTGCTCATAAACTCACCTTCTCCTGCTTCCTGGCCCTGGCATTCCCTACACTGGGGCATAGAACTTTCACAGGACCAAGGGCCTCTTCTCCCATAAGATTTCTCAAACAACAGAGACTGAAAGTCAAACCTGCCTGCCTGAGAACCAGCACTCTAACGCTAAAGAGGAGGGGAAGGGCACTGACTTCGCATTGACCTTGGTTTTCAGGCCAGTGGGCTGACTGATGAGGCTTACTTCGGGTTTGTTCATTATCCTCCCTGCTGTTTCTACAGCTCATAGAGCCTTGAGAATGGGTGTCACACTGTTTTTTGTTTTTTTTTTCTTGGACTATACTTCACTCAAAGATCTCCTGGAGGCACAGTTGATCAGCTTATAAACATTTGGCAGAAGAGAATTGCATAACATTCCCAGAAGTGCACTGTCTCAATGTGTTCTTTGGACATTCTCAGTGTATGGAGTTTAAGAGCTTGCAGAGAGAGAGAGAGAGAGAGAGAGAGAGAGAGAGAGAGAGAGAGAG
>JADRCD010215463.1:15320-44369 GCA_019843815.1 Montemys delectorum
AGAGAGAGAGAGAGAGAGAGAGAGAGAGAGAGAGAGAGAGAGAGAGGGAGAGAACATGGGAACTTTCTGGTAATTAGCTCATTATTGGTTTAAGTATCCAATCTGTCATGTCCCAGGAAGTTCATAAAATATATGACTTTCAGTAAGATATTCTTTATCTATTGCTGAGGTAGCTACTGTAAAACTCACAGAGATATACATATGCAAAAGAATAAAGATCTCTCTTACACTATACAGGAAAAAAATTCACTAAACTAAATAGTAGAGTTAAATGTTAATTGTTTAAGTGTTAATTCTTAGAAGAAAATACAGGAGTAAAGCTTGAGTGTTTCAAAGCCTTTATAGGAAGGATATCTAAAAATTAGTAAGTAAATCAACATAAACAAGTTTGGCTTCATCAATATTAAAAACTTCTGTGTCTCAGATAAGATCTGCATGAAAGAGAGGGCAAAGCCTAAGATGGAGGAATAGGTTAACAAGTCAGGTATAACAAGTGTGCATCTGAAATGCATTCCCTTTATCTAAGTTAAGAAAAGACAGCCCACATGAAGACACAATCTAGAGTCCTTTTAGAAAAGAGTCTCAAGAAGGGTCTGATTTTCTAGCTCAGGTTGTCTTTGAGGGATTGTCTTATTACATTGATTGACATGAGAAGAGCCAGACCACTTTGGGTGACTCCATCCCCTAGGCTGGGGATTGGGCTGTGTAAGGGTGGGAAGTGAGCAAGGACATGCACATGAATTCTCCTTCTGCTCCAACTGTGGGTGTGATCAGCTGCTTCTAATGCCTGCCTTGACTCTCCTGCAGTGATAATGTGGAATAATGAGCCAAGTATTCCTGATACACCCTGCTCTCTCTTTGGAATCTCTCTATGTAGCTCTGGCTGTACTGATACTCACTTTGTAGACCAGGCTGGCCTCAAGTTCACAGAGATCCACTTGCCTCTGTTTCCAGAGTGCTGGAATTAAAGGTGTGCACCACCACACCTGACACCCTTTCTCTCTTGAAGTGTTTCTTTTGTTGGGGTACTTTATCACGGGAAAAAAGGAAAAAAAATCTAGGACAGGAGACAAATATTTCTTCATTCTCACTAGAATGGCTACCATTAAAAAGACAGATTAAAAATAAGGCAAGGGTGGAGAAAGCTTGGAGCACTCATGTGCCGCTCCTGGGAATCTAAACAGTGTGGTTGTTTGGGGCAACAGGCTGGCAGTGCCTAAGAAGCTAAATATGACATTAACATATGTCAGTTCTTTCACTTGTCAATGTATATACCCAAGGGAAATGGCTATGTATGTCCACACAAAGATTTGCACCCAATGTTTGTAGCAGTAGCATTCACAGTAGTCATAAAGCTGAACTACTAAGATTTCCATCCACTGGTGAGTGGGAAAACAAACATGTGGTTACAGGATTTTGCTAACACAAAATTCCCATAACCTGCTGGCCTATGCTGTCATAAAATAGACCAGGAGCTGCTCAGTTCTGGAAGCAGGGCTGAAAGGTACATTCTAGATTTCAGGTAAAGAAAATATCAGATTGGTAGTAGTGACACAACTCCAGGAATATATTAAAATTGAATTGAATGCTTTATACACATTAACTTGTACACTCTAAATAGCTGAGCAATATTGTTTGTGAGTTAAGTCTACATACACACACATACACACACACTTTGACTCAGAACTTGGTTTTCAGTCATAGACTCCCCTTAAAGACATGTGGGCAACTTTCACAAGCCCACGCCTGGTCCATTCTCCAGACTAATCATACCAGCATGCTGGTGGGTGGGGACCCAGACACTACCATGAGTCCCTCTCCTGGGTTATCCTGGCACTTGGGTGAAAACACTGTTTCCTGTATGGATACAATGTCACAGCATTGAGTTCTTCTTCCATTGGATGGGATCCATGATGTGACGTTCTCCTCAGACACTTACTAGGGCTGCTCACTATGGTGCTAGCTGGTACTTTTGGAGCCATGTTTTAGAGAGGTTCACATAAGAAGGCTGTGAGTGGAGGAGGGACATTGCCTTGTCACATGGACAGCCTGTACTAGAGCCTCTGAGCGCCTCTGTTCTCAGGGAAGATGTGTGCTCAGGTTTTGTGGCTCTGATATTGGAATTGTGCCCTAAAATTAAAGGAATAGGATCACAAAATGGAAACAGAAGGAACACTGCCAAACTCATTTTCTGAGGCCACAGTCACCCTGAAACCTAAACCACACAAAAACTCAATCAAGAAAGAATTTCATTCCAATTTCCCTTATGAACATTGATGTAAAAATACTCAATAAAATATTTGTAAACTGAATCCAAGGACACATCAAAAACATCACCTACCATGGTCAAGTAGACTTCAACCCAGAAATGCAGGAATAGTTAAACATACAAATATCTATCAATGTAATATGTCATATAAACAAAGTGAAAGGAAAAAAAAACTACATGATGATCTCATTCCATGCTGGAAAAGTCTTTGACAAAATCCAATCCTCCTATATGATAAAAGTCTTGGAGAAATCAGGGATACAAAGTACATACCTAAACACAATAAAGGCAATATACAGTAAGTAAGCTGAGAGCCAACATCAAATTAAATTAAAACAATTCCACTAAAATCAGGAACAAGACAAAGCTGTCGACTCTCTCCATATCTACTCAACCTAGTACTTGAAGTTTTAGGTAGAGCAAGAAAACAATTACAGGATATCAAAGGGATATAAATTGGAAAGAAAGAAGTCAAAGTATCATGATTCACAGCTGCTGTAATAGTGTACATAAGTGACCCCCAAAATTTGACCAGAGAGCTCCTACAGCTGATAAACACCTTCAGCAAAGTGGCTGGATAGAAAATAACTCAACAAATAACCACTAGTCCTCCTTTATACAAATGATAAACAGGCTGAGAAAGAATTTAGGGAAACAACACCCCTTACAATAGTCACAAATTATATAAAATACGTTGGTGTAACTCTAACCAAGCAAGTGAAAGGCCTGTATAACAAGAACTTCAAGTTTCTAAAGAAAGAAATTGAGGAAGATATCAGAAGATGGACAGACCTTCTGTGCTTATGGATTGGTAGGCTAACCACACATTTTAATACAGGTTTTGCTGATATCATTTAAGGCAAGCTTCAATCCATTTTTAAGTAAGTAAAGTAAGACCTGGCAGCAAAAAGGTGATGTTCTGGAAGATTGTGAGCACTGGATTTGAAAAGGATGAAGTTTAGTTTGAAATAGCATCCACCCTGCAGAGCAGTCCACATGATCATCAATGAGATTTGTAACTTGACCTCACAGGTGCTTAGAAGCTGAATCTAAGTTTTTACAACCAGACCCATAAAATGCTGTGGGTCATCAGCAGGTGCCTAGACACACGTTCCTATCTCCTTTGTCCTCTCATCTTTAGGCACATAGCACCACATAAGACCCAAGCCATACAAACACATACACAGTCCCTGTAGTCTCCTTGGCAGTATTCACATCCACGATGGAGAGGACCCTTCCACACATGCATAATTACAGCCCCTTTGCAAGTCTGTTCTACACAGAATTGACCTCACACAGTCCTGGATGCTGAGGGCAGGGGGACATTGTTCAAAGGGGAGCCAAACCCACCAGGTCTCAACAATAATGACTGCTGATAAGGCCAGCTCCAGTAATATACAGACAATAATTTTTCTACTGGTGGGACAGACCAAAGAAGAATTTCCTCCTCAAGTGTCCAAGCTGCTGTAAATCACTGTAGTTTCTCCAGAAAAAAAAAAGATCATCAGAGCCAAGGGTATTTTTTATGATAGTTTCTTATGTTGGAATGCATAGAATGCATAGAAGAATTGACTAAACAATACTGTATACAAATAACAATAATTAGCCCTTATTTTTCAAAACGTGGATTGGAGTGGGGCAAAGAAACATGGAAGAAGGAAAGGATGAGCAACTAAAAGCTTGATTGTTAAAAATAACTTGTAAATAAACAACATTTTGTCAACATTGGGTTTGAAACATTCAGAGAGCAAAGCTGGCAGGCAAAGGGGTCGGGGGAGAGTCTGTGTGACGCTAGCCTAGCATCGTGTGACAAAGCTCATACATCCACACATTCTTCTTGCTGGAAAATGGTTTACGAATGACCTAGCTTTTCACTTCCTCATCCATTGTACCGGCATTAGAGAAATCACTCAACTTGTCCAGAGCATGAGCTAAATAAGACAGTCCCAAGCAGCCCCACTCCTCCATGGGCACTTCCCCTGCATTGCCCAGCTGGTCTCCAGTTTAAACATAAGTAGTCTGGAAACAGAAACTACCAAAGGAAAAAGATGAAGGGAGCATAGGATGTGGGTTATTCCCCAAGAACTTTCCAGTTCTACTGAAAGAACCACATGCAAATCTAAAAATCAACCTCAATTCGTTTCCTAGTCCTGAGGTCTTAAGGCAGACAGCTTCTGGGACAATGTCCTTCACTGGAACAAATTACATTTGCTCAGTACTCACAGGAGCCCAAGAACTAACAGCCATTAGCCAAGGTATTCATTAGTGGGTACTTATCAGCAGCGAGCTAGTAAATAATCAGCACTTGCACACAAATATTTAAAATAATTCCAAGAAAATTTGAACCTCAACAGAGAGCTAGCCAAACATTTGCAATCTGAACCCAAGGTTCTAATAGGGTGCTACCTTTTGGCTGTCCTTCAGGGTGAGGGACATTTTTAGAAAGATTAACACTTGGCTGCAAAGAAAGACAGGCGTTCTCAACACAAACCTTGGGCCAAGATTTTTTTCCATACAAAACAAAATGTATCTCTCCTCTTACCCCAGGCACAAGTACAGAGTTGGTGTGCCAATGAATCTGTGCAAGAACATTGTCCCCAAAGCAACATGGAAAGGAGGTATAAAGGAAAACTCTAGAAGCTTATGACAAATACTCAGAGCATAGTGGAAGAATTTGGTAGACAGACAGAAGCATGATATACAGGCAAAGCACTGGGCAGAAAAGCGAGGATGGGCGTCAGACCTGTGCAAACAAAGCCATCTTCATTTTGAACCTTAGATCTACGTGATCTGCAAAATCTGTCAGTACTAGAGCCAATAGTCAGCTCAGATGATTTAGAGGTGTTTCAATAAACTTTGAAATCTGTGATTCAGATATCTCTAATTTTGTATTATTGAGTTGTCCACCAAAATGGAGTTAAAACTAATTTTTCAAGTCCAACATTTTCTGCAACCTTAATCTCTGTAGGTAGCAATAAGGAAATGCAAAATATTCTCTGGCTTGGATGGCTTCTGGCATAATTATAGGTCTGGTGTTTGAAAAATGAAGGGCAGATGAAGATGGCTGCAGAGACATGAATAACCCAGGATGTCTGAGAGCACAGCACTTACATCTCATTAACTACCAATTACTCAATTCATAATTTAACACGAGAAGGAAAAACACAAATGGGCTTTTTAGAAAAAAAAAACCCACTATCTCTTTTATCTACATTTCAGTTTACACTGGCCTCTAAAGGCAGGATGAATGCAATAGGTTGAAAAGGGGAGTAGGTAGATTGAGCAATAAAAACCCGTTTGATAATACGCAGGGTTATAAAAATAACTAGGCTGAAACTATTAGCCAAAGACAAATAATACTCACAGGAGAGAAGGGTGCAACTCTCTCTGAGCTGTAAGGTCTGGGACAGTTACTGAAAATGTAACATTGAAGAGACATCTTCCAAACTCATGGCTTTCTGTGGCTTTCTCTTGCACCTGTTTTTCGCTGTTTTTTTTTTAAAACAGTGTGTATGTGTGTGTGTGTGTGTGTGTGTGTGTGTGTGTGTGTGCTCAAGGTTGTCAGTTATAACCATTCTAACTACCACTTTTCCTTTCATTTCTCTCTATTTTGCCCAGAGCCCACCCTAAGGCTAGCCTTGCTATCTAGCGTGTCTCCATCTTTATGGACTGGAGATGTAGGCCAGCTGCCACATCCACCCAGTGCTTATGTGGGTTTCTAGAGATCTGAACTCTGGTCTTCACACTTGTGGGCTAATCACTTTGGCCAGTGAACCATCTCCCCTGTGTTGAACCCAAAGTCTTGATTCTTTTCAACATGATCGTGTTCATGAATTTTTCATGACATGGAAGGTAAAAGAGTCTTTGGTTATTTACTGATTTTGTTATTAATCATCACGATGGCGACAGTGCTGTAGCCATTGTAACTACCACTAGTATTAGAAAGACTATCTGTACCAGGCCTGTCCCCTCTGCCACCTAGCTTCCTTCCAAGAGACAGGCAGTTTTAAAGACAGCACCATTCAATTTCCAAATTCCAGTAAACCGTGCAGTATTCCCTGACCCCCCTGTGCTGGCTGGCTCTCTCTGATCACACTAATTTGCTGGTGGTGTGGCCCAGAGACCAGAAACTTCTGCACCAGTTGAGAACTTATTTCAAATGTGGTTTTTCAGGCCCATGCCAACTAGCCAGAACCAGAAATTCTGCAGTGCACTCTCACAGTGCAACACACAAATATAAGCAGCTCTGCTTCATGGAGGAAATGGCCCAGTTGATAGCATGAGGAGGAAGGAGTAGAGCTGAGCATGCCCAGCCTAGCTACCTGCCATGCAGCCTTTGTCTTTTTGCTCAGGTCTGCCTGCCAAAGCCCGGAGCAAGAGAGAAGAAAGCAGAGTTTCAAGCAGGAAAGCTGAGGAGAAGAAAAACTCTGGGCCAGGTATTTGGGCAAAAGTGTATCTTTATCTATGGTGTTATGGTCAAGGAGGCTGCTGAAGGGAGAATGGGGCTCCATCAGAACTATCCAGCTGTGGATGGTCTGCTGCCTGCTCAGACTACCTATTCAGAACTGTAGGACTCTATTTTCTGTCATTGCAGACTTCAGATCAAATCAGCTGCTGTGTGTACTTTAGTTAGTTGCCCTGTGAAGTCAATGTGTTACAGCCCCAGGTCCCACTGAACCACATCTGGAGGCCAGATTGAGCTTCCCCATGACTACTGTGTCAAATGCAACAGCTGCTCTTCTGTATTGGCCTATTCTGACATTTAATTTGAGATATTTCAAATTATATCCTTCAACTTTTTCTCCTTTTTTTTGTACCAACACATCTTTCTCTATTAAAGTAGACAAGAGAAAATATTCAAAGAAAATAAAAATCACCTATATTCTTATCACCCATTTTGATAAATATAATTGTATAAAATGTATAATTTAATAGAAATTGGGATACAAAAATAATTAGTTATTCATGAAAAGAATCATAACTTACACTGGTAATCACTTATCATCTGTCCAAGTGACACTAGAGTTCGAAACTCTCTAGAATTAGGTATGAACAACTAAGAAGACCCCATATCAAAGTATAAGCACTGCCACTGTGGCTTGGTTTGTGAAAAAGCACTTCCCTAGCACGCATGAGGAGCCTGGCTCCTCCCTCAGTGTGTGAACAAAAATGCCACAAGTAGCAAGACCTAAGAGGCTGCTCTCTCCGGGTTCTGCTTCTATCCAGTGTCACACAGGACACAACTATACACTGATCTTTGCATTCATTCCTGACGTCCAAATGACCTACATGATAACACTCAGAAACAGAATTTCCTGACCAAAATTTTTTGTCTTTGAAGATTTTGCTGCATATGTCCAAACCTCCCCCAGAAAGGAAGCAAGAGGGAGCGAGAAGTTAGAACCACACCACGATGTAAAGTCAGAAAGCCACATCAAAGGAACTCGGGAGAAGGAAACTTAGAACCCAGAGTGACCTTCTTTAAGGAAATAGTTAAAACAGTGAAAATTCAGAATCCACACAGATGTATACTAATCCCGGAACAAGGACTCCAATGTCATCTAGCAGTTATGATGTAGGAGTTAGATCTATGGATAGCACAACAGACCTTTCCAGAAGATGTAATGGCATTGTGTTGAACAATTGGTAAAAGTAAATATATAAGATAGGATTCATTGCTGTAAATTTTTATTTTTAAAATCGTGGGTATACGTGTGTGTATGTTTTATGTATAGGTCTGTGCATATGCTTGCAGTACCCAGGAAGTCCAGAAGGTGATGTCAGATACCATAGAGCTGGGGTTACATGTGGATGAGCCAGAGGATGGGGTGCTAGAAGCAAAACTCCACTCTTCAGCAGGAGCAGAACACAGTTTCAACTGCTGAGACCTCTCTCCATTTTTTTTTGATATAATATTTTAAAAAATAAAACAGAAGCTAACATAATGAGTGGTTACATACATGGGAGAAATACAAGCCCATGTACTGGAAAAAACAACTGGTACACAAAAGCCAGTCTCCAGAGGAGTGCTGAGCAGGTGCACAAGAGATAACATGCCAGCACTTGTGAAGATTCCACTCAAAACATGGTGGGAGGTCTCCAGGACCCTCAAAGCCTCCTTTAGGATACTAAAGAGATTAAAATAACTTTCAGGACAATACTTTGACCTTATCTATGTTTTTTACTATGGTACCATGGTTTTGAGTAAGACTTTGGCATCCACCAGAAAGAGTGGATCTTGTACATTTTATACCCCGTTATCGCAGTGAGGAAAGCTAGCGAGTTTACCAAGAATATCCTTGATGAAATCATTTTATTGAAAGCTTTACTCCAAAACACTGGTTTAGAGATGCTCAGAGTACCTTGGGGGCAAGGATCCACACACACCACTGGTGCCGATGGAAGAGGGACAGAGGTTTGGAGGACACTGATGTGGCTAGAGTGTCAGCTGTCCTGTCTGTTTTCTTCACTGAACATCACTTTTCCCTGACACTGTGCTTATGCAGACCCGGTATTTGGCTGGCTGATTTTTCAGTAAAATGAAATCTGTTATTTCAAAACTGCCTGGCAGTGTTCTTCATTAGTAACAAAATGCAAGCTTTCAAATGGAAATCATAAACATAAAATGGTTATATCAGCTACTGAGGATTTGACAGGAGCTCAGTGGTTAAAGGCTCTGTAAGGTCAGTAGAGATATAGTAATGAAACCTCAGGTTCTGTATAAAGGTGCATGTCTGCATCAAGGAGGTCTGCATGATTCAGTTAACCAGTGTTGTTCCAATTAACATGTGATGCAGTAAAAGATCCACTGACAGTTTAAGATAGATTTTAAAATAAGGGAGCACAAGAGTTCGGTTACCTGGTTTCAGATCCTGCATCTCCAACACACCTTAAGAAAGTTTCATCTGTTGAGTTTTGGTGGAGTCTTGAAGCAGAATTTCAGAATTAACAGAAGAGACTAGTAACACCCACCTCCTTCATACCCATTGATTTCTATCATCAACATTAACTAAGAGGCCAAAGCAGTGATCAGAACCCACTCCGCTGTCACTAGGCAAGACAGTAAAGGAATTTCATCACTGCAGACCAGAGAGCTTCTTGTCATTGACCTCTTTGCTTAGGCAAATGTAGACATTTTCATATAAATACTATTCAGGGAAATATGTAAAGAATCTATGATTGCTATTTAAAATGAATTGAATATTGAAAATGCCACTATACTATTGTATTTATACTTTGACTTCACACATCTTTACTGGTTAGATCTTTTACTATAACAGCTTATAATTGGGGAGCACTAACTGTCCTAATAATTTATCTGCTGCTTTTGCTGCTCATGTATCCACATACAAACTTTTGCTCTATCACATTATGAGAAAACTTCCCCAGCGACTCTGAGTTCAGTTTCCTTGAATTGCTGGGTTGTTCCAGAATGTTATAGACATTTCTAAAATACTAATCATTCTTTCCAATGAGCACAGAATGTCTTTCTGTTATACCTCATTTCTGCCCAAGTAACTTCACAATGTTTAGATTATCTGTTATACTTCTTTTTATATCCAGTCTTAATTATCGTTTATTTTAAAGCTGCTAATGGATCATGAGGTAGGTTTTCCTTTTCTAATTTGCCATAGATGAGACATTACAGTTTATTTTTGTAATTAAATGGGATTCTAAACTCTCAGGAGTTTCCCTGACATATACTGCAAGTTAACTCTCACACTCTCTAGCTTTTACTTTAGACAGGAGAAGGACCTGCTCAGCTTCCTTTTCCTGATCTCTTTTTCTAGTCTTTTCTCATTGATGTAATACTTTTGCAAGATTTTGAAGAAAAAACAACTTATATTCTTTTTCTTCTTTCTCATTTTGAAATGCATATGGAATTTTACAACTAAGGAGATATTTTTAGTTCAAAAAAGTTATTTTTATCATTTAAAGTAGCTAGCTTTCTTTGCCTTTCATTAATATCTCTCATGAGCAAATGTGGATTCAACCAGGTATTTGGGAGCATTTAGGGTAATAACAGGAATGCTCTTCTTTAACATCTGGATAACAGATGCCTTATAGAACAGAGTTCACTAACAGTAAGATGTTAGTGTTTTTTGAGGGCAGTTGTTTGATCACTACTTGTTATCATTCCTGACCTTACCAGAATTGCAGTTGTCTGTATTTTACCTGGGATTCTTCAATCTGTGAGGTAGATTTATCTTTGCTAGGCAAAGCACATACTGTGAACAAAAAATAGACTGGAAAGGCCACATACTTTTTCTTTGTTTTCTGTGTGTATGCGGTGTATGCATGTGCACTGTTTGTGCATGTGCAAGTATGTGCAAGCGTGCATACAGGGAGGCCAAAGGTCCACTTCATGTGTCATCCTCCATTGCTTCTCCAACTAATTAATTAATTAATTAATAAAGGCAGAGTCTATCACTGAATGAAGAGTTTGTCAGTTTGGTTAGTGTAGTGAGAATTGTGGGATTTTGGTTTCTTTAAAAAAAAAAAACACAGAAATATGCTAATAATATGCTTTTATTTTAATTCCAGGGGTGGGGATTTGCAGCTGCTTGTGCGCAGCAGCTATTGTTTACCTCGTGCTCCAGCAGGGGCGAGATTTTGCCGAATGCAGATAGTTTCTGTGATTGTGTGACATTTGAAACTCTAGAAACTAAGCCCCGGTGGGTCGGTTGTTGGTTGGTTGTTGGTTGCGGTTTGTTAAGTAGTTGTGAGCAAAGAAGAACCAAGAAGAAGAAATTAGATACACTGACAGTGAAGATCAAACTTGCTCCAAGGAACTTGATGCCCCTAATAAGCAGGAAGTAAGCTGCCCCTTCTCTAACTCCAGACTTTATGCACTGATCTCTCTTCTTTCCTCTGCATCCTTTTCTCTCTCTTATCTAGTGTTAGAGGATTGAAAGGGTAGAAGAAAAAAAGGTAGAGAGGGTGGAAGAAAGAAGAACCCACAAAGTAGTAAAAGACAGGTAACTGGCTAGATTAGTCAGTGAGCTCCAGGGATCCTCCTGTCTGCCTTGGCCAGGATCAGGTTACAGGTCTTCACTGCAGAGCCCTTGAAGGTGGATGCGGGGATGTGCACTCAGGTCTTCATACTGGAAAGGCAAGGGCTTTATCAACTGAGCCATCTTCCCAGTCTCACATTTTTTTCTGTCCCTATAATAGTTTTGTATTGTTAAGATCACACACATCAACAATTGTAAGGCAAAAAAGAAATCAATTTAAGAGCATTAGGAAAAGGAGAGTGTGAATTTCCCACTGAACAGTACAGGCAGTCATGAGCATGCAGCAAGGACCAAGGTGCTCACATCTAGGTTTTAATCTCTTGGTAAATAGGCCAACAGTGAGGTGCCCCCAGTCTCCAAATGCAATGTGCAGATAGAGTTGGTAAGACTCTCCTGCAGGCACTGAATTGATGGTGTTAACATTCTTAGTTCTGCTGGACTAGCCACTGGACTGAGACCAATTACAGAGCTTAATCCATGATATTAACACATCTGAAGAAAGGAAAGGTCAGCTCCTGGGGCTTGGCCACTTCAGATAAACTGAGCTCAAAGGAAACAAACTTTGGCACTGCCCACAGGAAGGAAGTCCAGTCCAATAGCTATAAGCACCCAGTTAGGATAGCTGTGTCCTCTGGTGGGAGCATGGGCATTTCCATGGCCTTCTCCATGGCCCAGGGAAATGTCCTTAAGACTGTGGCTGTCTCTGGCTCTGAGAACTCTATTGATTGTATGCTTGCCTATTCAACACTCTAATGATGCAAGGAAAGGTTATGGGAGGCTCCTGGGTCTGAAGATCGCTGTTCTGATAGGAAACATCTCCCCTTTATTTTCACTAAGACAGACTCATGTGCATACCCTCAAGGCCAGAAACTAGATGAACGTCACAGTTTTCTTCAGTATTTGAAAATGCTATCGATTTAGTGTGACATTTTTAGAAGGATAATCTCAAATGCACTCCAACTTGTGCAGGAATCAAGTAGTTAATTTCAGTCTTTAGAACACTGATATAAACAGATCACCCTCAGCATGCTTAGTCACTATCCATGGTCTGAACCCACTCCCTGAGAAGCTGATACTCTTAAACACAGGAGAATCTCTTTATCTAACCACATTTCCCCCCAGAACTGGCTTTTCTCTACAGGTAAAAGATATCGATGGATTCAGAAATTTTTCTCATTCCCATTTTTGGTGAAATTTGCTGTGATGAATAATTGTTTTATCCTCCCCTCTCAGCCCAGAACTCATATATACAATAAAAATATTGGATTCATATGTCAGTTATTTGTGCCAACCAGATTCCACCCTGAAAGTTACATCTTTTTACATAATAAAAGATACAACTGTCTTTAACACAAAAGCAGAAAACCAAGGAAGATTTTTAAAAAGTATTTTTCTTTTAAATTTAATTCTATGCTTTGCTGATTTCATTTTTAATGAATTTTGACCTATAAGGCAGAAATAGTCAAATATTGATATTTTTACCTGATATTATAATTTTCTGTTAGCTTCCTCTCTCTTATAGGTGAACAAAAATGCATCCACCCATCAATTTACCAACAACAAGGAAGTGGCAGTGGAATTAATCTTGCTTTTCACCCTGTTACTCAGATCTCACACTTCTGAAAGGGGTGTTTCACGACTGGCTGTCCCTTGGCTTCCCTTCCTCTGTCAGAATGATGACACAGTATTGTGTCACGCTGTTGTTGTCATTACATCACATCCTGACACATGCTTAGTATTTGGCTGGAGTGCTACTATGTGAGCAGGTTCACACTGGTAACCACCTGTATGCATGTGTGAGCACCTGTGGGAGAATGTGAGCAAGCCTGTCTGTCACTACATTTATATGTTGATTTCCTGCTGACAGAGAGCCAAGCATATGCTTACTTGCTCTAGACCAAGCTTCCCTTCTTCCTGATACATTTTTCTGTGATTAGATGCATTAAAAAAAAAACCCAACAGTATTAAAAATTAACTAGGGTATGTGTTTGTAAACAACCGTGGTTATACCAAAGGGCTTTTTCCTCAACTCAGATGTGTCTTGTAAAGCCATCATTGAGCCAACAAGACACATTTTCATTTACTTTGTAGTTCAGTTCAAATCATGACAAAGACAGAAAATATACCTCTCCATAAAAAATAAAAACAGTGAAACAACATGAGGCTTATGAGAGCCTTAAAGCATCCTCTATAAAAGTGCCAGCTTTTCCATCAGCCAGCTGCAAAAATGGAAACAGCAAATGAGATTCTTGATGGTCGTAGCTGACATTTTTTCCTGGTATTTTATTCTTGAGGGTTATGAGGTTACTAAAACCCTCAGTGTAATTATGGTTTGATGCTCTCTATCATTTTATATTTATAGTCTTCTAAAGGAAGTGGTACAAACTGCATTCTTTAAAACATTATTGAACATGTTTTACGTACCCCCAAATGTCACAGATGGTAGAATACAATGACTCAAGACAGAAATGAGCCTTGCGTTACAAATTTAAGATCCAAGAAAGCTGTCAATAAAAGCCCAGCTCTTGGTTAAATTAGACCAGGTAGGTTACACTCTAGGAATCTAAGTTCAGATGAAATGAACAATATTTCAGTATCATTTTTATTTATTTGTTTTTAAAGCAAGCATGATTCATGCTCTGGTCTGTTTGGAGGACATGCATTCTATTGCATTAACGTATTTTTGGTCAGTCCTAGATTTTGAAATATTGAAACTTTAGAATGTGTCTTAATGTACAGGCAAATCTGATCATGAAGTGATCTGCCTCTAATTCAAAGAAGCATTTTGTTTAAACACAGTACAGTCATTCTGTGTTCTATCATATGGAGGATCTTCCCAGTAATTCCTATCGGCCTTTATTGCTATAAATTGGCACTAATTGTTTCTTGAACGGTTCGCCATAATGAACCACCTTACACATATACTAGTTTACACAACCTTTCTCCAGCTCCTAATTTGTTTCCTAACTCACCAGCAAGGGATATTTTGAATCTAAAAATATGCTGTAAACTTTACACTTCCAACTGCTCTCCCTCTTGGCCACAGCAATGGCCTGACCTACACACCTGATTAAACTCTGCATTCTGATTTGGTTGCTCAGCCTCTGCCCTGTAGGTGCCTTGAAGTTAATAGCTCTTGCTGTGTGCTGTCCAGTGTATAATGTTCCACAGTGTCCATTCCCTATCTCTTTCCTCTGAGTTGTAACAATCTGAAAATGTTTCTAGGTACTGTCAGACATCTCCTGGGGAACAAAATCCTCCTCAGAAAGAATCACTGATTCAGATCAAAGTAGTCAGCCAGCATGTGGCATAATAAATTTATTTAACTTTAATTTATTATTACTATGGGCTCTTAGTAATAAATCAGGTTAAATCTAGAGCAATCCAATTAATTGCATAATAGTTCACTCTTACTGGATTTGGAAAAACCAACCCAGCCTGTTCTGCCTGGCCCTGTGATTGAAACACGCCTGTAATGAGAGGCTCAGTGCCAGATCTGCACAGCACGACATCTCTGGGCTTATTTTCCTCCACTTTGCCTCCTTTGATAGGGAATTTAAAATTTGTCTGTTTGAGCATATGATACCTATCAATTCATTATCCTCCAAGTTTGATTGCTACATTTTGTGATTTATAAGATATCCCACATCCTAACTCCATAGTTCTTGGAATCATCTTGCCTTTGATGTCAGCCTAAAACCATGCTGTCAGACCCAGTTAGCTCAGAAGGCTTTTACAGGGGGTAATGAGGCCATTGTTGCCGTTTCAATTAGCTTCACAGAAGAAAAACCCAGCTTCCCCACAGCAGACTAAACTGCTAACGCTGGCCACCACACTCAGCCAGTGGCCAAAAGGGAGAGGAGAGCAGAAGGTCTGCCAGCTCAATGCTCCTAGGAGCATTTAGCAGCCACCAGCAGAAGTCGTGTCTCTTTGATGAGCCATGTCAGCTATATTCCTCCTAGTTCACTGAAGAAACACCACATGTGGGGCTCAAATCAGAGTGGCCTTCCCATCAGGTAAGACCACTGAGAGCAAGACTTGACTTTTCAATTTAAAAATGCATGCATGCATAGTTGCACAAGATACTGCACAAACTTTTAATTTTGTTTCAAAACTGGTAATCCTAGCTGTCTTAAGAAGGTTCATGTTATCCATGTGTGAGGTTGTTCTGTAATAGTTTGCTTTGAGAACTGCTCTGGAAATCATACATTAAGCAGACTATGTAAATATATTGCCCTTACCCAGAAGTCTGTTTACTAGAATGCAAAGATTCTTTTTAATGATCTTTATTAACTGACATTGAATACGCATGTATGTGGGTAAAAGCATGTCACCCTGCCTGCGTGAAGATCAGAGGACAACTTCTAGCCGTTAATTCTCTCCTTTCCATCATGTGAGCTGAGGGGATTGAAGCCAAGTTGCCAGCCTTAGTGGTAAATGCTTTTACCCACTGAGCCGTCTAACTGCCCAAGAATGGAAAGATTCCTATGTATGATAAAATATAGATTGAGTTTTATGTCTTCTGCTTGAAGTTGTTTTATATTGTCAAAGGTTGCATTAACAGAGACATCTGGGGCTATCCCTTAGTTTTAAATTTGTGTGTAGTGAGACATCACTGAGGAAACAAGGCCATATGCATCCCAATATGACACATAGTTCAGCGTTTGGGGTATTCGTGTTTGTTACTCTTGCTGGGCCCACTCTGTAGACATGAACAGATTCCCTGGACACAGGACAATTAAGTGTGTAGTCAGCTCCAGTATTAAGAAATTAATTCGCTGGAGTGTTGTCAGCGGCATCTGCCATTACTTTTTGTAAGTAAATCAATCCAGGGCACATCCCAACACTCAAGCCTGAATTAAAATCATTGAGCTGTTGGTACTGTGGAACAAGACAGGTGACGCTGACACTGACATGGCTGTGAGTTCCACAGCCTATCTACAAAAATTCCACTGCTACTCTGACAATGACTTGGTTGCAATAGACTTGCATAGACAGCTAAGCTCACCACCTTTGCCCTGAGAAAAAGTGTTGGTGCAAAAGGGAATTCAGAGGACATTGCATAAACAAAGTGGAGCATACAGGCTGTGAAAGACTCCTTTATAAGGGGACAGGCTACCTTTACAGCAACAGACCTGGCTGGGATTGCTAACCCTGATTCCTCACCCAGCAATCCCTCCTGAGGAGAAGGACAGCAAGCTGGCTTTTACTAAGGAGCTCAGTTAATAGGGAGACCCCTCCTCTATCTCTTATCTACACACCTTTAGACCTTAAAACAATTCAGAGCATAAAAATGTTAAATAAAATGTTTCCCTTGGCCAAACAAAGTCAAAGTCAAATTACAAGAAAAGAAGAGAGATGCAAAAACAAACATGGGGCGGCAGAGGGCCAGGGGTGGGGTACAAAAGAAAAAAAAAGTGAGGTCAGGAACATCAAGGACTATATAGGGTGGGACTGAATGTTCTGGCAACATGTTTATAGTAGAGGATTGCAAATTCGATCATCAATAGGAGGAAAGGACCTCGGCCTTGTGAAGGTTCTGTGCCCCAGTTTAGGGGAATGCCAGGGCCAATAAGTGGGAGAGGGTGGGGTGGCAGGCATGGGGAGGGGGGAAGCAAAAGGAGTTTGTTCTTGTTGTTTTTGTTTGTTTGTTTTTTGGAGGGGAACCTGGGAAAGGGAAAATTTACATGTAAATAAAGAAAATATCTAATTAAAAAAAAAATGCTGTCTGGCTCTGCCTCAGCACCACCAAAGGATTCAGTCTGGAACCTGACATTCAAAGAATTTAAGCTTAGAACAGCTTCTTTGTCTCTATACTGTTTTACCTACAGTGTAAAAAGAAAACCAGGAAAAAAAAAAGAAAAAACACAAATAACTCTTTTTTTTTTTTAGGTGCCAATGCAAATGGTTAGAGGAAACTCAGTAAAACAAACAAACAAACAAACAAACAAAGGTCTCTGTGACTTTTGTATTATTAGTGAACTTTCTAAATGTCATGATCTTGGTTAAAAGACCTGTTTCCTAGAGAGCTGTGACAGCCACTAAACATTGCTGAAATGAGATACTATCTGCTGAAACCATCTCTAAAAGGCCTCAAATAAATTCCCTCAGTGTGCACTGTCTCTGGCGTTGAGCCTCCATGGGACTTCTCTGTGTTATACACAGTAAGCCGTGAACATGGGCACTGCCATTCTTCACGGTTTCTCATCGACAGACACAGAGGAGAGAGAGTTTCTTGCCTCCTTGAAAACAAGGCTTGTTTGGGGTGCCATATAAAACACTAGGTTCCAAGCACTCAGGATTTCTTTGGACAGCACAACTCATAGCATGCATTGGTGTCTCTCAGACCTTTGTGCATTGTTCATGCGGCTCTGAGGTTCAGCGTGAGCACAGGGATGTGCTGATCCTCCAACTCTTTCCAATTCTGTGATTAATACTCTTTTCTGTCTGACCAAAATATCATGTTTTCTGTCTTCCTCCATGGAACAGTGGAGAGCGAATTGGTCAGCCTGTAAGTGGCGTGAAGCAACTGAGCCTTCCCAGGCTCTCCCGTGGTTAGAGTCACACAGAGGACCTGTCTCCTGCATCCTGCAGGGCAGACTCTGTCAGCTTAGGGCTCTGTATTCAAGGTTTTCCTGGTGTTAGGGACTTGTTTTCTCACATGGGATGGGATGGCCTGGCTTTTTAAGATGGTAGAAGCCATTTTGTTACTGATAGAAATATGTTGTAAAATACCCGATGATATGTACTGCTGAGAGAAAACAAAATGTCCAAGCTTCAAGGAATTCGGAGCCATCCATTTTTATGGAATCATAAAAGAAAAGTTTCAAATTAAGGGATTCTGGGAACCCAGAACAATGAGAGCTGAACTGTAAAGTTCAAATTCTTCCAAGGATCCCACAGCTTTCTGCCATGGCAATGCTAATCACTAAGGTTTTTTTTTTTGTTTTTTTTGTTTTTTTTTTTTTTTGAAAACACAATCCTTGCTAAACAATGAGTAAGAGAGCTGAGTTGGGTTTTGTACCACAGACCCACTTGATACATAATCACTCTAATTTCTGAACCAATCGCCTGGAGTCCTGTTCTAACAAGTATGCACACATACTTATAGCCCTCCTGGCATGACATATTTGAAATCTACACTGTTTCAGAGAAGTTGTTACATAATGTAATTATGTGGAATAGTCAAGAGCTTGATTGCAAAATTCCAGGTCAGTTTCCTTGAGGCATATTAAAAAAAAAATACCTCTGTGATAGACACCATCTTATGTACATGTAGTTTTGGCATATTTTCCCCTACGTGCCCTTTCTTATGGAATGAAGGTTCTACAGGGAATGCAAGCACTAACGAGGCAGGGGTACAGGTTTAGAAGACATGATATGGGAGCTGAAAGGCCAGGACTCACAGAGGGAAAGCTGCACAGAGTAGTGCCAGGAGAGATCTTCCTCAGGGCAAATATCACTTGGCATGCTAAAAGTATGACGATGCCTCAGGGCTTCCAAGTCCCTCCCGAATTTCAGTGGGGGTTTCTTTGTAAGGTGAAAGGCTAGGGAATACTTTAAAGAATACTTGAGACTTTTAAAGAAATTAAAAGTCTCAGCCTCCCTTGGAGCTACTATGACATGAAACCTGTCCTGTGGATGAAAGACCCTGTTCCACGAGGAGAATTAGGGTTCCCAAGGGACTATCCTTGTTTCTAGACTCAGGGTTAGTAAGCTCAGCATCCCCCAAGAAAACCATCCAGTACAGAAGGAAGAGAATGGAGTTTCTCAAATTCTGAAGCTTAGTCATAAATTAGAGTCTCCTGGGCTTTGTTAAAATGTGGATTAGCAGGCCCTGCTCTCAGCATAAAGAAGTTATTCCTATGAGACCCCAGAAATCAGCATCCTGAAGAGATTCCCACTTGAACTGTAGCAGCTCAAATGGGCCACAATTACGAGACGTAGTAGTCAGGATAGAGTTGTTCTCTATTATAAAAGTCCTACAGGAAAATTATCTTGGCTCTAGAATTTGGTATTTTTCAATATGGACTCGACTCAACCAATATTTCTGTTTAATCAAGAAACTGATCTTATTCATATCAGAAAACTAGTTTCTTACATTCAAAAGAGAAACAGTATATATATTTCCCTCCCTTGAGTAACTACAATTCACAAGCCTAACATGAACTGTAACAACTGACCTATCTAGTCAGACACACCCCTAATACTGCTGTGGCCTATAATAAAGCATATTCAATAGCTGTTGAAGACTGAACTCATTAAATGCATATCAGTGTGCATTCAGGCAAGCACGCTTGAGCAAACAGACTAATGACCTAAAGCAAACAAGAGCCACAGACTACCAATGCCCAGTATCTTGTTCCTTATGGGTCTTTCACATGCAGCTCCTGAAAACAATGCTGAAGTCTGTCCCCTGGATTTTAAAAGACTAGGAAGAAAGCCACCAGTCTGTTGGGTTTAAGGTACTTCACTGAATTCAGCCCATTCTGCCTCTGAAGCAAAGCTGTTCTCACTGCCACAGGCCATAGGTGATTTAACTAAACCCCTGAAGTCCAGGCTGGCCTGTTCACCAAGAGTCAAACTGCCCAAGTGTGTGTGTATAGATGCACTCCACGAAGAAAGTTTAGTTCTTACATTACCCTTGAGTATACGGCATAGACCCGAGTAACACGCTTTTCTCTTTGGGGGACATGACTCGTCTGTCAGTCTGTCTGTGTCTCTTTTTCCCCATCTCCCTTTCTCTCTCTCTCTCTCTGTCTCTGTCTCTCTCTCTCTGTCTCTCTCTCTCTCTGTCTCTCTCTCTCTCTCTCTCTCTCTGTGTGTGTGTGTGTGTGTGTGTATACATTCATATAAAAACACTTAGTCATTCTTTAAAAACAAACTCAAATATTTTTTCTTTAATAAAACTCCTTCCACCCCATTTCTGGAGATGCAGCTAAGGTGGCAATTTCCTTCATTTTCCAAGGCCTTTGGTTTATTGGTAACAAATCATGAAGGGTAAGGACGAACATATAAAAGGCAGATTCAGGCACAAAAATTTTCTGTTGCATCAGTTAACTTATGAAACCATATTTTGGGAGTGTCTGACATCACGGTGACCAAAAACACAGCCTCTTGTTTGGCAAGGACTCTGGAACTCAAGTCAATCCTCAAAGCTATTGACCCTCCTGTTCTAACAAGGTTTCCCTAGGACTGAGTGATCAAAGCAGATGTCATACAGGCCCTCATTAAGAAATAACTCCTCAGACCATAACAATACTGATTAGCTACACTTGAAAAGAGTTTTCTGGTTTTGGCCTGGCCTGAACAGCTGCCATTCACCCAACATCCACTCAATGCTGAAACTTCATGTATGCTTCCTTTGTTTACACAGCACATCTAGTTTTACAAAGAATTAGGTAATTTACTCATGTAAGTGGCACACACTGCCCAAAGCCCATGTCTGCTCACATGATTATCCTACTCCTCTTTGGCTGACTTGGGCCCTCTCTGTATGGCCTTCTAAACATTGGCCATCTTCTCCCCTCCCTTCCTTGTTGTCTGCAGCTACTTACTAGCACTCAGCGCAGCCATTGCTGAAACACATGCTACTCCTTAGCTACTATCAGCTTCTGCAGCTCAGATCTGCCGTTAGAGTTTGCACATTCTCTGTGTACACACACTCGCAAACTAAAGGTTTGAGGATGGAAATGTCATCTTTCCTTGACCTCTCTAGTGTTTCCTGGTGGTTGAGCAGGCTTTGCTCAGGACATGTTTTAAAACATGTTTGCATTTAGCCCATGTGATGTATTTGTCCTCCATTCTTAACACAGAAGAATCCGTTTACTCAAGTGTTTCATATCTTATGATCTATTTTACTGAATTTTGGCACCATTGAAAAGTGGAACTCATTTCTGAAGTCATAAGTTCGATGAAAATGTTGCCAATTTGAAGATGTGAATTTTACATTAAATATATTATGCAATGGTTATTCCACTTCAAATTACACACACACATAAACACACACTACAAAAAGACAGACACAAACCACACACACCACCCAAACCACACACCATAAACACACACACTACATACACAAATATACACACCACACATAAAACACAAACATATAACACACACACACACACACACACACACACATGCACACACACACACCTTCTAAAAATGAAGATTATTGGAATTTTGCCTCCAGCAATGTTTTAAATGAGTAGGACCAGTACTTGGCTGTAACTGGCATAGGAAGAGCTTCCAACAGGAATACTGCAAGGTGCAACACTGAGAAATGAAGAGGAGGGCCACATTTTCCCACAGGTATGATAGTTCTCTAAGATATCCAGAAAGTTTTCTGTTTCATTTTTATTCCTTTGCTATTGTTTTCAGCACTAGAGAACAAACTCAGAACAAAGCAGGAAACTGGTGTACCAGAAAGCTTTGCCTCATTCTCTAGCCAAGGCTTAACAAACATCTGGAACTGTCATTTCCCCCTCTCACAGGTACAACAAATTCAACACTCACAATAATGGTACACTGTGATCAAAGAACTATTCATTGGCAATATTAGGGGTTGGCAAATTGTTGGCATAGGAGCCATATATATCTCCACTTCCATAAGTTGTACTACCCGAGACAGACAGCGTTTGTGACATTTTTATCAATGGAGCCAAGCCCCACAACTGTGAAAGGATTTCTAATCAATCTCAGAGCAATAGTTAGGACACAAATATCAAGGACTTGCTCATAGGGTATTGAGATGGAAATAGAAGAGTTAAATCATCATTGAGAAATACTGAGACAACAAAGTAAGTTACAGTTTCCTCCCATACTTGGTACACTTCTCTAGCTTGGGACCAGCTCTCAGCAGTCCAGCCAGCTATCTGGATTCTGGGGTCAGATACTAACACCCATGAACAGGTGTGGAACCTTCCAACAGATGGGGTACATCTCTCTACTTCCTTGCTTAAAAATCCTTTTCTAAATGTAAAGCCAGTGGCTACAGTGAGAACTCAGTGGCAAAGAGCAATGGTTGCTCTTCCAGAGGATCTGGATTTGAGTCCCAGCACCCACCTGACAGCTCACAATGTTCTACAACTACAGTTCCAGGAAATCCACAGCCACTGTATGCATGTGTTGCACAGACAGACACACAGCCAAAACACCCATGCATATAAAAAAAAATACAGGTTAAAAAAAAAGAAGTATTGCAAAACCAGTCCAGGCTTTTTCCTGAGTGATAAAAAACAGGCTGACTGGGGATTCGGATTTTGGTGTAATCTTTTGGCTGCAGATGTCAGATATTTGTGTCTTGGTTTGAAACTGAAACTCAAGAAGCCAAAACCTTACCCAAGGCCCAAGACAAAAGTAGGAGTCATGTATGCAGAACTAAGAACCTTGACACAATTAGTTTATCTTTCGTGAGATCTTTTAGGATCTTTTGTGAGATTAGCCTCACCCTGCGCTCACTTGGCAGATATCAAACTTTACATTATTGTTAAATGCATACCTTTCAATACAGATTATTATATATTAGAAGAGATAGAAAAATCGCTTCAAATTAATACCCTGTATTTATTCTTTTAACCACAGAGCAGACTAGAGAGAATGAAAGAGCACAAGGGCCCCTCTTTATGTCATCCCAATTGTGTCACTTATGTGGTGAGTGTACCTGGATCTCAGAGTTGTCTTTAGCAGTAAGTCATGTGAACGGCGGGAACACCTGCCTGTCTCATAGAGAACCTCAGCAAAGGTCAGCTCCCTTCTGCCTTTCAGGGTTTCGATTGTCAGCCAGGACTAGAACCCATTTGTGCAATACCTGAGAAATGCAGATTCAGGGCCACTGATTCAAAATAAATAAGAGTTTCAAGATGGTGACAACAGAGAAGTAAACAACCTCCAGGCCACAGCACACAGAGCAATCCCCACCATGAGACCACCTGAAACCTTCTGCACTCTATTCTGTGGCCTTCTGACTGACACACAAGGTCCCCAGACTTAAAGCTTTTCTTTGCCTACTTGTAAAATTATTTTTAAGACATAATATTCTTTTACAGAGTTGTGAAAATCTAGTGGCAAAATTTCGGAAAAGAATAAACACATTTTATTCATAAGTCTATACATCATTAGTTTGTGTTTTGATAAGAAGAAAGTACAAGAATTAAAACAACTCCGGTTTCACTAAGTAATAATGCTAATATTATTCTGTAGTAATATTAATACTCTAATTTGTTTACAAAAAAGAATTGTATTGTTTCTGAGCCTTTTAAACCCACGCTTTCCTCTAGTATTTATCTTATGTCTTACTATTTTATGAAATGCTTTTAACATCATATTTCCAAAGTCACCTTGAGGTCCATCTGCCTAAAGCCTGGACACATTTATTTCTGACTTTGTTCAGATATCTGTCCAACTAGTGCCTGAGAGTAAATTCAGGGTCTCCCTCTCTGTGTGTTTCTCTGTCTCTGTCCTCTGACTGTATATCTCTTGTCTTTCTGCCTATCTCTGTCATTTCTGTCTCTGTCTCTCTATCTCTGTCTCTCCCCCTCCTCTGTGTGTGTATGCACTTGAGCATGTACACATGTGCATGTGTGCATTTGAATCATTTTATATAAAAAAAAACCTGTTGTTCCTATGATATATGGTATGTAGGAGAAATATACCCCTCTTCCGGTCTGCACAGGTCTACCTTGGGTGCAAACTCAGAGACCAGTCCCACAGCACCAGGAGGAGGTTCAACCCCCAGGTGCCCTAGCACACCCAGGATCTTAGGATCAGGGATGAGGAGAACACATCTGTTCCAATACCACCAGGAGCAACTGGGACCAGAAAGAACCAGGGACACAGAAACCCCACCCAACCAGTAGCTCAGGTTTCTTCCAATCTACCAGAAGAGTTCTAAAGAACTGTCATTCCAATGATCTATGCCATGTAAGAGAAATATACCCCTCTTCTAGTCTGTGCTGGTCTACCTTGGGCGCGAACTCAGCTGCCAATGCCACAGCCCCAAGAGCATGGACACACCAGGATCTCAGAGTCTCAGAGGCAGCTTGCCACCCAGGAACTCTGACACACCCAGAATCTGAGGATCACAGGATCCTGGAATCACAGGATCACAGACACCTGGACTCTGAGGAGTTCTGACTCAACCAGGATTACAGGAATGACAGGCTCTAGTGAGATATAGTGAGGGCATGGAGCACTAGAGATAATCAAATGGCAAGAGGCAAGCATACGAACAGAAACAATAGAAATCAAGGTTACTTGGCATCATAAGAACAAATTCTCTCACCATAGTATACCATCACACAAGAAAAGCAAGATTCAGATCTAAATTCACTTCTCATGATGATGATGATGGAGGACTTTAAGAAGGACATAAGTAATTCCCCTAAAGAAATACAGGAGAACACAGGTAAACAGGTAGAAGCCCTTAAAGAGGAAACACAAAAATTCCTTAAAGAATTACAGGAAAACACAACAAACAGGTGAAGAAATTGAACAAAACCACCCAGGATCTAAAAACAGAAATAGAAACAATAAAGAAATCACAAAGGAAGAAAACCCTAGAGATAGAAAACCTAGAAAAGAGATCAGGAGTCATAGATACAAGCATCACCAACAGAATACAAGAGATAGAAGAGAGAATCTCAGGTGCAGAAGATACCTTAGAAAACATTGACACAACAGTCAAAGAAAATGCAAAATGCAAAAAGCTCCTAACCCAACACATCCAGGAAATCTAGGATACAATGAGAAAACCAAACCTAAGGATAATAGGTATAGAAGAAAGTGAGGATTCTCAACTTAAAGGACCAGTAAATATCTTCAACAAAATTATAGAAGAAAACTTCTCTAACTTAAAGAAAAAGATGCCCATGAACATACAAGAAGCCTACAGAACTCCAAATAGATAATACCAGAAAAGAAATTTCTCCTGTCACGTAATAATCAAAACACCAAATACATTGAACAAAGAAAGAATACTAAAAGCAGTAAGGGAAAAAGATCAAGTAACATATAAAGGCAGGCCTATCAGAATTATACCAGACTTCTCCACAGAGATTATGAAAGCCAGAAGATCCTGGACAGATGTCATACAGACCCTAAGAGAATATAAATTTCAGCCGAGACTACAATATCCAGCAAAACTCTCAATTACCATAGATGGAGAAAACAAGATATTCCACGACGAAACTAAATTTATACAACATCTTCCATAAATCCAGCCCTACAAAGGATAATAGATGGAAAACACCAACAAAAGGTGTCTTTGTCACTGATGTACGTTTCCTGTGTGCAGCAAAATGCTGGGTCCTGTTTATGTATCCAGTCTGTTAGTCTATGACTTTCTATTGGGAAATTGAGTCTGTTGATGTTAAGAGATATTAAGGAAAAGTGATTGTGACTCCCTGTTATTTTTGTTGTTGGAGGTAGCATCATGTTTATGTGCCTATCTTCTTTTGGATTTGTTGAAGGATTACTTTCTTGCTTTTTCTAGAGTGTATCTAATATCAAATAAAATCAACTTTCAAACAAAAGTTATCAAAAAGGATAAGGAAGGACACTTCATACTGTTCAAAGGAAAAAAATTCTACATAGATCAACTCTCAATTCTGAACATCTATGTTACAAATGCAAGGGCACCCACTTTCATAAAGAAACTTTACTAAAGCTCAAAGCATACATCACACCCCACACAATAATAGTGGGAGATTTTAATACCCCACTCTCTGCAATGGACAAATCACAGAAACAGAAACTAAACAGAGACACAGTGAAACTCACAGAAGTTATGAACCAAATGGATCTAACAGATATTTATGGAACATTTCATCCTAAAGCAAAAGAATGTACCTTCTTCTCAGCACCTCATGGTACCTTCTCCAAAACTGACCATATAATTGGGCACAAAACAGGCCTCAACAGATATAAGAAGATTGAAATAAAATCCCAAGCACCCTATCAGATCACCACAGATTAAGGCTGGTCTTAAATTCCAACAAAAACAATGGAAAACACCCATACACATAGAAATTGAACAATGCTCTACTCAATGATAACTTGGCCAAGGAAGAAATAAAGAAAGAAATTAAAGACTTTGTAGAATTTAATGAAAATGAAGACACATCATACCAAAACTTATGGGACATAATGAAAGCAGTGGTAAGAGGAAAACTCAGCTCTAAGTGCCTCCAAAAAGAAACTGGAGAGAGCTTATACTAGCAGCTGTACAGCACACCTGAAAGCTCTAGAACAAAAAGAACCAAGTACACCAAGGAGCAGATGGCAGGAAATAATCAAACTCAGGGTTGAAATCAATCAAATAGAAACAAAAATAACTATAGAAAGAATCAACAAAACCAGGAGCTGGGTCTTTGAGAAAATCAACAGGATAGATAAACCCTTAGCCAGACTAACCAGAGGGCACAGAGACAGTATCCAAATTAATAAAATCAGAAATGAAAAGGGAGACATAACAATGGAAATCATGGAAATTCAAAAAATCATCAGATCCTACTACAAAAGTTTATATTCAACTAAATTGGAAAATCTGGATGAAATGGACAATTTTCTAGACACATACCAGGTGCTAAAGTTTAAACAGGATCAGATAAACCATCTAAAGAGTCCCAAAACCCCTAAAGAAATAGAAGCAGTCATCAATAGTCTCCCAACCAAAAGAAACCCAGGCCAGATGGGTTCAGTGGAGAATTCTATCAGACTTTCAAAGAAGACCTAATACCAATACTCCACTATTCCACAAAATAGAAACAGAAGAAACAGTACCCTGTTCATTCTATGTAGCCACAATTACGCTTATACCTAAACCACACAAAGACCAAACAAAGAAAGAGAACTTCAGACCAACCTCCTTTATGAACATTGACACAAAAATACTCAATAAAATTCTTTCCAAAGGAATCTAAGAACACATCAAAACGATCATTCACCACAAGCAAGTAGGCTTCAACCCAGGGATGCAGGGATGGTTCACCATCAATGTAATCCATTATATCAACAAACTCAAAGGAAAAAAAACCACACATGATCTTTTCATTAGATGTTGAAAAAGCATTTGACAAAATTTAGCATCCCTTCATGTTAAAATCTTGGAAAGATCAGGAATTCAAGGCCCATATTTAATCATAGCAAAAGCAATATACAAGAAACCAGTAGCCAACATCAAATTGAATGGAGAGAAACTTGATGCAATCCCACTAAAATCAGGGACTAGACAAGGCTGCTGACTCTCTCCCTATCTTTTCAACATAGTACTTGAAGTTCTAGCTAGGGCAATTAGACAACAAAAGAAGGTCAAAGGGATACAAATTGGAAAGGAAGAAGTCAAACTATCACTATTTGCAGATGGTATGATTGCATACTTAAGTGACCCCAAAAATTCCACCAGAGAATTCCTAAAGCTGATAAACAACTTTAGCAAAGCAGCTGGATATAAAATTAACTCGAACAAATCAGTAGCCTTCCTCTATTCAAAGGATAAACAGGCTGAGAAAGAAATTAGGGAAATGACACACTTCACAATAGCCATAAATAATATTACATACCTTGATGTGACTTGAACCAAGCAAGTGAAAGATCTATATGATAAGAACTTCAAGTCTCTGAAGAAAGAAATCAATGATCTCAGAAGATGGAAAGATGTCCCATGCTCATGGATTGGCAGGATTAATATAGTAAAAATGGCCATCTTGCCAAAAGCAATCTACAGACTCAATGCAATCCCCATCAAAATTCCAACTAAATTTTTCATTGAGTTAGAAAGACCAATTTGCAAATTCATTTGAAATACTGAAAAACCCAGGATAGTGAAAACTATTCTCAACAATAAAAGAACTTCAGGGAGAATCACCATCCCTGACCTCAAGCTGTATTACAGAACAATAGTGATAGAAACTGCATGGTATTTGTACAGAAACAGGCAGAAAGATCAATGGACTAGAATTGAAGACTCAAAAATTCACCCACACACATATGGTCACTTGATCTTTGACAAAGGAGCTAAACCCATCCAGTGTAAAAAAGACAGCATTTTTAAGAAATGGTGCTGGTTCAACTGGCAGTCAACATGTAGAAGAATGCAAATTGACCCACTCTTATCTCCTTGTACAAAGCTGAAGTCCAAGTGGATCAAGGACCTCCACATAAAACCAGATACATTGAAACTTATAGAGGAGAAAGTGGGGAAGAGCCTCGAACATGTGGGCACAGAGGAAAAATTTCTGAACAGAATACCAATGGCTTGTGCTGGATGATCAAGAATCCACAAATGGGACCTCATAAAATTGCAAAGCTTCTGTAAGGCAAAGGATACTGTTAATAAGACCAAAAGGTAACTAACAGATTGGGAAAAGATCTTTACCAATTCTATATCCAATAGAGGGCTAATATCCAGTATATACCAAAACTCAAGAAGATAGACTTCAGAGAACCAAATAACCCTATTAAAAAATGGGGTAAAGAGCTAAACAAAGAATTTTCAACTGAGGAATATCAAATTGCCCAGAAGATCCTAAAGAAATGTTCAACATTCTTAGTAATCAGGGAAATGCAAATCAAAACAACTCTGAGATTCCACCTCACACCAGTCAAAATGGCTAAAATCAAAAACACAGGTAACAGCAGATGCTGGTGAGGATGTGGGGAGGCAAAAGGAGTCTGTTCTTGTTGTTTTTGTTTGTTTGTTTTTTGGAGGGGAACCTGGGAAAGGGAAAATTTACATGTAAATAAAGAAAATATCTAATAAAAAAA
>JADRCD010215464.1:0-17097 GCA_019843815.1 Montemys delectorum
GGGGTTGGGAAGCTGGTGCCTAGAAGAAAAAAAATCAGGAGAGGGAAGCAGCAGGGGTCGTGTTCACACACCAACTGTGTCACCCCGGTGGGAACTTGAGGTGTATCTCTCCAAGGAGCTGTTCACAGCATTTGTTTCTGGTAAACACCTTTGTTCCTCGGGTTGACTATTTTTAAACTTTCCAAGCTGAGCTAACTCCAGGTGTGACATTTCAAAACAGTTGCCCAGTTTTCTATTAGACGAATGTGTGTGTGTGTGTGGGGGGGGGGGGAACAAATTAATGAAGGTGACAAATGAGTGCCTGTCTTTAAAACTGATGGCGTGGAAAGCTAGGGCTGGCATGGCAGACATCCTGGCAGGCCTTTGGGAAGACTTGGCTACCACAGAGGGGAAAGGGTGGATGAAGTAGCAGGTGGTACCTTCTAGATCTCCTTTTGTCAATTAGGCACCACTGGAATAGTACTGTAGGTCATGTGACCGTTGCATGTGAATCTCAGTTTCCTGCTAAGTTTTAAATCTTAAAGATGGCTATCGGAGATGAGGCCACAGTTGGATGTTTTAAAGAAGTTGTCTTAATTAGAGTTTCATTGCTGTGAAGAGACACCATGACTAGGGCAACACTTATAAAGGAAAACATTTAATTGGAGCCGGCTTACAGTTTCAAAGGTTTAGTCCATTATCATCATGGCAGGAAGCATGGCAGCATGCAAACAGACTTGGTGCTGGAGGAGTTGAAAGTTCCACAACTTGATCTGAGGTAGCCAGGAGAAGATTGGATTCTACAGTGGGTGGAGCTTGAACTTAGACCTCAATGCTCCACAGTGTCACACTTGCTCTAACAAGGCCATACCTCCTCCAATAAGGCCACATCTTCTCATAGTGCCACTCCCTGCGGCCAAGCGTTCACATGCATGAATCTAATGGGGTCATACCTATTTGAACCACCACAGAAGCATATTTTCAAGACGAAAACACTACTTTATTTACACATGAAGAGCCAGGCTAGCTACTGCGGACCCCAGAGCCTCACATGTAACTATGGGCACAGGAAATTCTGGAGTAGATGTTAAAATGTTTGTCATGAAGGAAGGGACAGGTGTTCCTGGGAAGGTCATATAGGCAGAGAGACAAGAGATCCGATGCTCCTTAGATCAAGGAACTACAGACTCATGGAAAGTTGGGGACACCCCCCCTGAGTTTGGAACACTTCTGAATGCTTACATCTTATGCCTTAGGAGACTGTCAGGAAAACGTTGTGAGCTCCTGAGGAAAAGTCCTCATGTAGAACATTTTGTACAGGATGCAGTTTGGACCAGGGATACAAGAAGCATGAAGGCTGGCAACCTCACCTTTCAAGTCTCCTTGGCTCTAGTGAGTTATAGAAGAAGCATAGCTCCTTTGCTCCCTTCATAGGCTGGGTTGGTTGCTGAGTTGCATGGTGGGGATCTCTAGAGCTTGGGTGAAGGTGTGTCAGCTGGGAGCAGGAAAGACTTGGTTCTTTGGGTTCATTCCTCACCATCATGACTTCAGTCATACGTAAAAGAATGTGACCTCTCTAAAGCCAAAAGGCTGGGTTCTGCTCCCAGATCAAACCAACCTGGTGTCTGCTTCATCAACTCTGCCCTCCCAGGCAACCCGTCATTGACCTCAGCATTGAGTGTTAAGGAACGCTTGGTGCTCGGGCGTCTTTAAGAGGTTTAAGTCCTTACATCTCATGACCATTTGGCAGGATGGGACTAATAGAAAACTCAGCTACAAACTACTGCCTTCACTCTTTTTTGTAAATTTGAGGGAAACCGTAGAATTGTCCTTCTGCTTTAATTGAGAGGGTTATTCAGACATGAAATCAAAAAGCAAAACATAAAAAAAGATGGAAGGTTACAAATGAGTCCGGTGGGGCAGCCAATGGGTATGTCAGGAGGTAAGGAGCAAGAGGTCTGTGGAAGGCTGTGTTCCATAAGCTGAAGATGGGCTCTCTGAGGAGGAAGAATTGGATTGCCCAGGTGATGGGCAGAAGAGAAGAGAAGTTACATCCAACCTTCAGGCCTTACGCTTGGTATTTCTACCACTTCTTAAGTCATTTTTATACTGACTAGCCATAGTTTATTGTGAGAATCAAATACTATACAGATACCAAAAAGCCCTCAGGGCAGTTTAAACAAAACAAAAAGCTTCGGTGGGTCTAGGCTGCAGGCATGCTTCCCAAACTCTTCTGCCCTATGGCATGGTCTTCCTCCCTCACTGATGAGAGGAGCTCTGCCACCCACTTCTGACGTCCATGTGGTCAGAGGATCTTCTTTCCACCAAAACACTTAGAACAGTGGGAGCAAGGAAAGGGCTTGGGCCAGAGGAAGCTGGGGTGTGGAGAAAAGCCATAAAGGATCCTTGTCCTTCTCCGTGAGGACTGTAGGGACAGCTCTGTCCTGCTGGCTATCACAGTCCAGAAGCTAACGATATCATGTGCTGAGGACCTTTGACTGGATCTTAGAGAAAAGAATAATTTTCTGGAAGCATTGTTATTCTGGTTTCACATGGCAACCTCACTTCCTCAACCCTAAAGGGTATAGAGTAAAACCCACAGTTCCAGAATAAATAATGCCTTTTCTGGTACCCATGCCTGACTTAGGACAAGCATTATGGGCAGAGCACAGCCTCCTTTTTAAAATCTTCATGACCCCACCCTTCTACAGAAATTTATGTAGCCTCTTCCAGTGTCTCTGCCATGCCTGGTGTCAATAAAGACAAGGAACTAGCTCATGTGTTTTTTAAGGTTTTTTCACAAATGATATATTGTAGAATCTCATTTTTGCACATTTTTTTCCACATTGGTGTGAATTCATGTTTAGTTAGACTCTACTCCAGGCTGAATCACTCTCTCCTCCATTCATATGTTGAAGTTCTGACCCCAAAGTACCTCACAGTGTAGTGATATTGGAAGACAGGCTCACTAAGGAGACTGAGTTAAGCATGAACCTGATCCTAGTTCAGGATATTCAGTGCTCTTATAAAAAGAAGGAGTTGGATTGTAGACTCACATGAAGGGAAAACATCATTATAAAAATCAAGCCAAAACAACAACAAAAACTCACAGCTCTCTTCTTAAAGGGAATAAAAGATACTTTATTTTAGAGACAAATTCAAGCGACCCTGGCCCAAGAACACACAGATTTAGATGATCTCAAATTCCATGTTCCAATGTGGAAGCAGTTTCATGAAGTCTTATAGTTTTACAGAACAAAGAAAGTCATAAACCAAGGGGGGTTTAAAATACAACGATGTGTATACTACAGAGAGGCAGCTACTGTAAGGTAGGGGGAGCTTTCCTAGGGCCCCAGGAGGCTGCCTGGCGTCTGTGAAAGCCAGTGGTCTGCTAAGTTAATAGATTTCAAAAGACTTCTAATTTGTTAGTTGCAAGATGTTAGTTATGATACAGGGGTGGGCAAGGACATACTCAGGGGGCTGCTGTCCAGGACCTGAGACATCCCAGTCTCTACATATTACTGCAGTTCTAACTGGTCTCTGCAGACCCAGGTTCTTTCTAGTAATTTTTTTTCCCAACAGAAGACATGGGCCCAGATAATCATCTATAGCCTTGAGAAGCATGGAGCAAATCCCCCCCCCCCCAGGCTGGGTAGAGCATCCTTGTGAGTGCCTTCACCCCAGACTTCGGGTCCCCTGGATCTGTGAGGATACGTTTTTCTTGTTTCTAATCCATCCATTCTAGTGAGTGGTGACTGTAGTCTGAGCAAGTGAGCCCCACAGATCCACCCCCCGAAACTCCTGTGCTTGGATGAATGTGCTTTCTCCCCGGGTTTGTGGGTTTTAGCAGGGGAAGTTACAAACTCTTTTAAACTACGGTCTTGCTCTGATGGGGACACCGGTGTTTATAGTGGACACCGGTCACTGGAGAATGACTTTTAGAGATAGGAGCTGTCAAGAGTGCCCCCCAAATTCCCTCATGTTGAATACATAGCAGGCCTGAATTGAGAGAGCAGCCCATGTCAGCAACATCTGAAAAGTCTTAGCCAGAGCCTCTACCTCCTTAGTCTGGGACTCAGACGGCTCTGCCTGGAGCCATGCTCTGCTTCAGGGGCACTTTTCAGAAGTTTCACAGGTAACCCAAAGCCTGGTCTCAGGCCCTGAGGATCGGATGTGGCTACTATATCCCAGAGCCAGGCTGTGATGTTACATGCCATTCTTAATGAGACACCTATGGCACTTTGCCTGTTCTTCTAACATAAGCCATGATTTGAAGAAAACATCTGGATGTGTTCCACCCGGTAAAAGGCCAGGAGGTGGGGTGCCAGTAAGACCTTGATTTGTTCATCGAAAAAAAATGGCCTGTCTCCTGAGAGGCTCTGTCAGTGCCTGACAAATACAGAGGTGGATGTTCGCAGCCAACCATTGCAGGCTACCATTGGACTGAGCACAGGGTCCCCAATGGAGGAGCTAGAGAAAGGATTGAAGGAGCTGAAGGAGTTACAAGCCCCAAAGGAGGAACAATAATATGAACCAAACAGTACCCCCCCCTCCCAGAGCTTCCAGGGACTAAACCATCAACCAAAGAGTACACATGAAGGGACCCAAGGCTCCAGCCGCATATGTAGCAGAGGATGGACTTGAGAGACATCAATGAGAGGAGAGGCCCATGGTCCTGGGAAGGCTCCATGCCTCAGGGTAGGAGAATGCCAGGACAGGGAAGTGGGAGTGGGTGGGTGGGTGAGCTAGGGGAGGGGGATGGGATAGGGGGTTTTCGGAGGGGAAAGGAGGAAAGGGGAGAACATTTGAAATGTAAATAAAGAAAAATTTAATAAAAAGAAAAAAGAAAAAAAGGAACTACACCTCCCAGTCCATGCCCTGAGGGAGAATAATGAATAAAATGACAAGGGACAAACTCCTGCAGCCTGCCAGGAACTTGTAGAATTGGCTGGAAACTCAACATGCTACTGTTTCCAAGAGATTTAAGATGCTCAGAGGAAAAGGCAACGCGGGGTCCCTTTGGGAAATATTTTGGAGGCACCATGTATAGTGGTGAAATTGGAAATACCCTGAGTGCCCACAGAAAAATATCTTTAAAAGAGGAATTTATTAGATTACGCAAACTGCTGCAAACTGATGCCAACACAGCTGTTAAGAGCGACGTGGAAAGATGTTGAAAAGAGCAGCAGAGCAGCTTGGAAGAAAAGGTTATTTCTTTTAAGTAATCAGGACTCCATCTCTCCTGTGAAATATTTATAAGGCAAAGAGTAGGTGCTTAGGAGTGTGGTAGCTGGGTCTCTGGGTGGTAGGCTTACATATTTTCTTCTTGCTCCTGGTAACTAGGTTATCGGAAAGTGATACTACATAAATTCTATAATATTATAATTGCATATACCATCGAGGAGGCTTTACTCACTCTGGACTTCAGTCTTTCACCATCTAGTGAGAAGATCAAGATGATCTTTTAGCTTTCTACCAGCTATAAGGTTCCAAGATGGTGACTTTGAAGACCACAGCAGCAGTGGGGTTCAGTGACATAATATGGTTGCTGGAAGGCCATTTGCATGGTCACAAAAAAAATTTGAAGAATTCAGATGGGTGTGGTGGCCTACTCTGTTAGTTTCAGCACTAGGGAGGCAAAGCAGGAGGATCGTGAGTTCCAGGCCAGCTTGGGCTACATTGGAAGACCCAGGCTCCAACCCAAACAAATGAAATGGCTGGAGAACCTGGAGCTGGCTTCTGCATGCACACAATCCCTCATTATGCCACTGCTGCTTGGGTTATAACGATAATGTGACAATAATTCACAACAGCTCAATTCATTGCACATTTGGTTCTAGACTGTTTAAAGGAATTGTTTATTTAACTCTCAGGATTATCTTATCAGGCAGGGACCCTCATCTCCTATCCCTTTTCAGTAAGGAGACAGGGACTATCCAGGACAAGTTTGGGCCAAAGTTAGTAACCACCTGAAAGCAGAGAGTGTATTGGAACCCAGAGACCAGAGCTGGTTGGCAGCCTGCATCTTCCTTTCTGCTGCCCACTGTAGAGCAATTCTCTCTTCTTTGAGGGGTCAGAGCTGCTTCCTTGAAGCAGCCCAGGAGGTAAAGGAAACGCTTAGGTCAGTGGGCACAAATATAGAAGGGCAGCATGAAGTCCACGGCTGAATGGAACCATTCACAAAACCCAGAGCCGAGCTTGGTTTAAAATGAGCCATAACCATCATCCCAGAGAAAATTCAATGCATCTTCCGGTCACGGAGAGCCTAGGAGACAGCCGCTCAGAGGAGAGGCAAGAGCGGTTAGCGATGATACCTAAGGTAACGATGATACCTAAAGTGTCTGCATTTCCTTAAAAGTGTTATGTAAAGCTTCATACTGGGGATGCGCGAGTGAATCACCACGAGATCGAGTGCTCTAAACAGGGTAGGGCTTTCTATACAAGCTCTGATCTGTTCTGTCTGCATCCCCAGGGAGGAGGTTCTGGTTCCCATGCCGACTTGGGCTCAGCTAACAGCAGCACTCAAGGAAAATCAGCTGGTGAGAGGGGGAGAGGAGCTGCGTTCGCCTCGCCTCTCCACAGCAGCCAGCAGTATCTCCCCTGACAAGACACCCTCCCTTCGGCTCCATTCCCTACTTCCACTGGGATGATTCTAAGTCCCCGGGGAGCCTCATGCCCCACATTGTCCTCCCCACTGGTGGTAGTATGGCTTCTTGCTGTTGCTGAACTTTAACTAGCTTGATATCCTTTGCTGGCTTTCTTTGTTCCTCTGTTGCCATGTAAATGATTACGATGTCAGGCCTCAAAGGGACTTTTCATGATTGGATTCTGCTTGACATGTTCCCTTAGTAATTTATTTCTGATATTCCCGGGAATAGGGTAGACTGTAGCACAAGGGGAGCTTCCAGGAAGTTCCTATGGCACCATAGAGATGAGGAAGTGTCAGGTATGACATTGATTTGGCCACCAAAAACCGAGGGAACTTCAATAGGTACAGGGTACAACTGGATAAGCAGAATAGCTTCTAATGTTCCGTGGCAACAAGAAAAATAACCAATTGAATGTCTCAAAATAGCTAGCATATAGCTAGCTATTGCTAGCTTCCATTATAAAGAAATAATTCATGTCTTAGGTTACAGGGGAGGTCATCACATGAATTCTCATGTTGCAATGTCACTGTGTGCCCTGTGAGCATATATACTCTCTGTGCATTAACTGAAAACAAATTTTAAAAAAAAAGAGTAAAGAAACGAGGGAGGTGGAAGGGACACGAATGTTGTAAATGCGAGACTATGAATAAACAAAGGTACAATCTAAAAGAACTTGTGGATAATGGGGAGGGGGCAAAAATGACCAACAGAAAAGTGTTGAACTCGGTGCACAAAGCTTCTCTACATTTTTCTTAGATTTATTTATTATTCGTTTTATATGTGTGGATGTTTTGATGTGTGTCCATCCTCTATGTGTGTGGAGTGCCATAGGAGGCCAGAAGAGCACATTGCATTCCCTGGAACTGGAATTACAAGTGGCTGTGAGCTGCCATGTAAGTGCTAGGAATCCAATCCAGGTCTTTTGCAAGACCAGACCGTTCTCTTAACAGCTGACCCATCTCTCTGTTAAAGTGCCTGAAGAGATGGGGCTGTGCATGCAGCAGTGGCATTGAGGGAAGTGGACGTGTCTGCAAGGAGTCAGAAGAGGTGACCCAAGTGAGTTCTGACTGAGTGACAGATGGGGGCTTCACCAGAAGACCACCTGACTACTCATCCCTGACTCTCCAGAGAAGCTGTTCAGTTAGCAATGTTGACTATATGAACTCTAAAATTGAGATAAATGGAAAGGTTTACCCTAAACCATGCTATCCTGCTCTGGTAGACCCTGTTGACTGGTTTGGAGTGGGTACAGGAGGAACTAGTTAGGAGGCTATTATACTCCACTGTGGATTTGAGACAGACTATTGTAAGCTGTTCATAACTAGAACTTCAGGGAAAGGGTACCATAAAAAATGCCTTGGAGGCCCAACACCCAAGAGATTTGGTGATAGGCTCACTGTCATGAAGCTGGCCATGATGACACCCATCTGTGTTGAGCCATAGAGGCTGGGGCAGGATGATGTTTGGTCTGAAGCCAGCTTAGGCTACATAACAAGATGCTGACTCCAAACACAAACAAAAAAGATAACAAACAAAAACAAGAGGAAAAGGAGGAGTTCTTCTGTAAATACATTCATTCCCATCAAGCAAAGACCCGAGAAGGATTCGAATGAAGAGCTGGGCTGGATGCATATTTACTGCAGACAATTATTTAATAACCACCATTGCGGTGTCTAGTCTTTTCCCCCTGTTATTGTAAAGACATTCATTCCTCTTCAAACCAATAAATTATTCTCTGTCAGCAAGCTGGGGGGAGGGCGGAGTAAAGAAGGAGCTGCGTTTGCTCTTGGCTTTGCCTCTGTCTAGTCCAAACACTGGAAATGTCAAGTTTGCTCACTAATTAAACATGTCTGTCTTGGACTGCACTTGTATCTTTCACTGAGAAGGTGTAGATTTCCAGGGAGACATTACACATTCATGTTTCCAAATACAGCAGTTTGAAATCTTCCCATGTGACACAAATACCAACTTGGTGGAACTGTCTCCGGGGAGGACAGACGCCTGAGTCAGGCAGCCCTGGTCTGGGAGAGCAAGGACAGGGTTGGTGCATGCCCTTTCATTGTTTGCTGGGAAAGCTGCTGTACAGGGCCAGCCCTGGGCCTTCCCGGGTTTCTGAAAGTCTTGTTCCTTGGCTGAGTTGCAACAGCCCCTGCTTCTGTCCTTGTATCTGGATGACAAGAAGCACAGTTTGCAAGTTCATCTGTGCCTATAATGTTTCAAAGCCTTCTGAGATGTTGTTCTTCTTTTCATAAAGAACAGACTGAGGTTTGGGATTGCAATTTTCGTAGATAAGATTTACTCTTTCTGTGTTTTCTGGGGAGCAAGCTGTGTGCCTAACACTGGGTTGGATGCTGCAGATACAAATGCCAGCCAGATTGGCATGGTCCTTGCCCATATGGATCTTAAGTACAATGGGAAAAAATGTAAGTATTCAAATATTGGGATAATGTAGAGTTTAGGAACATTCTTAGGGACAAGATACTGCTGGTTAAGAGCCAGGTCAGGCACACCTGGCTTCACATCTTTGGCTCATCTAGGAAGTAAAGACCTTAAAATGTGATCTGGGGGCTGGAAAGATGGCTCAGTGGTTAAAAGCACTGGCTGCTCTTCCAGGGGACCTGGGTTCAACTTCCAGTACCCACATAGCAGCTCACAACTGCTTGTAACTCGAATTCTAGAGGATACAATATCCTCACACAGACATGAACACAGGAATAAAACAAATACATATGAAATAAAAAAAATTTTAAATGTGATCTGGGGGCTGGAAATACTGCTCACTTGCCTAAAAAGTGGAAAAGTATAGGTTCAAACCCCAACTAACACCAGAAGGGCCAAGGCTCAGGGGGTGAGAGATGTAGACATGTCTGAAATCTTGGGAAGGGAGGGGAACAGAGAGCTTGAAGGAGATAGCCTGATAATTCTGTGTATGAGGATCTGTTCTCCCATTTCCAGTGTGCCAGGCCAGTGGCCTGCTTAGAGAAGGCAAATCAGGCAACTTCTTCCCAGGCCTCCAATAGCTAAGTCAGAAGTCAGTTTTTGACCAATTTTGCTGGACATGGGTAAATCTCAGAATCTTAGGTTGCCTCTGAACATGGCCATTTTGATAATTAAAATGCACCAGTTGTCACTTCGTTGAGATCCTATGGAATAATATATATTTTTTAGGATATGTACTTGTGTATTAGGGCAATACATTTAGGATGCATAATAGTGCATTTTGTGCTGCTATAATTTAATACAGGATGCTGGGTAGTAAATAAAAAAAGAGGTTTATTTTGTGATTTAGTTCAGGATTCTGGTGGCTCTTATAGTCCAAACATCTCTGATGAACTGTTCTGGTGATGTCCTAGCATGGAGAGAAACAAAAGGGGAAATTGGCCATACCGCTAAGAAAACTGACACACTCTTACCCAGAAGCCATAAACTGTTCATAGTTCTTCAGCTAGAGCTGGGGGCTCATGAGCTCCTCCAGGTGTTATATTGGAGTGCTCCCTTGCTTGGCCTTGTACAGTCAACCACAGTGCCTGAAGTCATAGACACACTGGTCCTGTCATGGCCATCAGATTCTCACTCTAGTCCTCCTCAACCTCTTGCTCTTACAAGAGCACCTACCTTGTGGTGATTTGAATATGCTTGGCCCATGGGAAAGAGCACTGTTAGGAGGTGTGGCCTTATTGAAGGAAGTGCATCATCGTGTAGCAGGGCTTTGAGGTCTCCTAGTCCTCAAGCTCCACCCAGTGTAGAAGAGAGTCCCCTCCTGGCTGCCTTCAGATCAAGATGTAGAAAAAAATGCTTGGCTCCTCCAGCACCATGTCTGCCTGCATGCTACCATGCTTTCTACTATGACAATAATGAATTAAATCTCTGAACTGCTAAACCTCAGCCCCAATTAAATATTTTCCTTTGGAAGAGTTTCCTTGGTCACGGTGTCTCTTCACAACAATAAAACTCAAACTAGGACACAGTCTTTCCTTTCTCTAGATGGTCCTGAGCATTGGGAGGAATGGGTGTGGTATAGATATCTCACTGTGGCTGCACGATCCCCTGACACATATTCTCTGCATCCTGTTTGCACAGTTGTTCTTTTCTGCACCAAGAAATTTCTGAGAGCTGCATTAATCTATGGGTAGAGAATTAAGAGAGGAGTTGACACTATGTCCATTTAGTAGAATGATAATAGTAAAATTTGTGCCTCCATTGCACCTATTGGTAATTTCTTGCTACCCGGTTATTACTGTGGCTCACAGGGTTCTCAACTTGTTAAGATTGTTACTAACTTTTCTTCCCCAGCAGCCTGCATAGAATCACCCAGGACTGTGAAAGCTAGCCATCAGGGAGCTTTCTAGTCAGTGCTAACTTGATTTCCAGGATCTATGACCAAAGTATGTGGTATTTTCAGCAACAGGATCTTCTTAAAGAGTTCTGGAGGGCAATCTCTGGTAGATCAACCTTGCTTCAGTGGATGGCCCCACACCTGTGCATACGCAGGCAACAAAAATTGAACAGGAGAGGGAGAGAGTAAAAGTGGGCAAAAGAGAGGGGAAGTAGGGAGAGAGAGGATGTGAAGCTGAGAGGGGGGAGGTGAAGGCTGAGTCTGAGAAGAGTTAGGGGGAAGACAGGTGATATATGTGATCAAAAATATTGTCCAAATGTGCACAATTCTCAAAGAATTAACTGAAAATAATTTGTAAGTAGACATTGTTATAACTTCAATAAAATCAGTTAAGAAGACAGAAGGAGGAGAGGTCAGCTGTGGAGGAGGTGGGCTCTCTCTATAGCCATGTGTTCTGTGAGACCAACCCAGCCCATAGGCATTAGTCTTCTGAGGGTGTTACCCCAATGATCTACCTACCTTCTACTAGGTCCCATTCTTAAAGGCTGAGCCACTTCAATACTGCTGTGCCAGCAACCAAACTTTGGGCTCATCACCCTCTAGGGGATGCACTGGACCACACTCACACCACAGCAGACATTGCATACACTTCCCAGAAAGCTATGCTGCATACAATAACCATCTTTTCTTAAAGAAAATATTCTTTCATATGAAGAAGAAATGATACAAAATTCAAAACAACTCTTAAGTTATTTTAACTGTTAAAAAAATATAACTCTGTTGTCATAGTCCTTATATTGCTGCAGACTAAAAAGTCACACTGTGGATGAGCCCTGTCTTTGGAACCAGGCCCAGCAGCTGGGAAGATGGTCCACTAGGTCCCTTTCAATTGTGTAAGTTTGCATGTGAATGTCCACTTGGCAGGCTGGGGTCTGGAGCTATTCTCTTGGAATCTGGCAAGGCCTGGCTCTGTGCCATCTTCGGGTGGCATCTGGAGGCCTTTGCCTGCTGGCGGTCATGGAGTTGGTGGCATCCTGTCAGAGTCTTCCTCCACGTCCTGCCATATGGGGGCTACACTTCTACTGGGTCTGGCAGCACTTTTTCTCAGAACATCAGTCCCCACTGATAGATTCATCCCTGTCACACTATTTACTGAAACTAGGCCACTTAATTAAAAGCAAAGCTTTTGCACAAACTCCAACAGAGGCTTTATAAATTCCAAGCATTGTAAAGGGACCAGATGGAAGAAAAGGAAGACTAACATGGGGCCCAGTGTTCCCATCCTTTCTACCATGTCCCTTAATTTTGGAGGGGCCCTGTCCTTAGGGAGTAAAACTGTTGTCAGCTCACTATAAACATGGAAAAAACCAACTCCAGCACAAAGGAAAAAAAAAAACATTTTTAAATTGAAAATAGATTCTTCCCTGGAACAATACATCCCAACCACAGATTCCTTCTCTCCATGCCTTCTAGCTGCTCCTCACCTCTCCTCTCCCCAAGATCTGCTCTGCCCCTATTTCCTTTTCAGAAATGAGTGAGTCTACAAAGGACAAAAGCCGAACAGAACAAAACAAAGCAATAAGACAAGGCGAAACCCCTCATATTGAGACTAAACACAGCAACCAAATAGGAGAAAGCAGGCCCAGTCTCAGTTCTCAGAGTGACCTTCTGACCTAGCATCAGTCTGGTTTGTTTAGAGATCTCCCTGGGACCTCCTGGGCCAACAACTCAACTAAACATAACTCAGTCCCACCCTTGGAAGCCTTGCCTGGCTGCAAAAGATGACTGTTTCAGACTCAGTATCTTCTATTCCTAGGGATCCTCTCTAGGGTCACCTTCATAGATCCAGGGAGTTCCCTCTGCACTAGGTTTGTGCACCACTCACCAAATGCTCCCCTATTCCATCTGACTCTCCACACTCTCCCTCCATCCCTCCCTGCCCCCTCACTGTCCCTTCTGCTCTATCCCCACCCCCAGCCCACCGCAGAATCTATTCTATTTGCCCTTCCCAGGGAGATCCATGCATTCCACCTATAGCCCTCCTCTTATCTAATCTCTCTGGGTCTGTGGATTATAGTGTGATTATCATTTACTTAACAGCTAATATCCATTTATAAGTGAATGCATGCCATATTTGTCTTTCTTGGTCTGGGTTATTTCACTCAGGATTTTTTTTTTCTAGTTGGATCTATTTGCTTGCAAATTTCATGATGTCATTTTTTTTTTTAACTTTGCAGATGTACCACATTTTCTTTATCTATTCTTCAGTTGAGGGACATCCAGGTTTCTAGTTTCTAGCTATTATGTGTCAAACCACAGTGAACATAGTTGAGTAAGGAGCACAAAGAATTTTTTATCAGAGCTAATGGGTCAGATAGCACTGTTAGACAGACATGGAGCAAAGTTATTATGAAAAGAAGGTGGCTGTGTGGAGTTGTGCCCTGAAATGGACACTTTAGGCAGATGTGCCAGGGAAGAGATCAGCTTTCAGGGGATTACCAGGCAAAACCTGGAGTCAGGCTCAGCTCTGGGTCTTGTGAACTGTGTGTTCTTCTGTCTTCCTATGTGATCTTCATAAGCCTTCTCCAACCTGATTCTCCACTTTCTACACTGCTCCATAGACACATATTGGCCTTCATGAATGGTATCATCAGATCCCCCTGCCTCTGATCCTGCTTAAACTTGGTCAGAGAGCTGCCAGTGAACCATGAGGAGAAGTCAGGCTTGTATTGCTCATTTCTCTCCCATATGTCACTGTAGGTTGACACTGGAGGCCACAGCTCCCTCCAGGTGGTCCTCCCTGTGCTCCTGCCTCCAGACTGGAATGTCCCTTGTTCCTTTAGCTGTGTCTGTAGAGTGGGGACACTAGCTTCTTACTGGGACTGGCTGTGGGCTCTGCCCTATCCTTTGATAGCCTTTTTTTCTTTTTAAGACAGGGCCTTACTTTATAGTCCAGATTAACCTGGAACTCATGATCCTCAGTTTCCAGTGTCCAGGGATTATAATCACACACAAACATGCTCAACTCAATAGCATCGTTTAACCTTGTAGATTAATTCCTTTGTTAATACATCCCTAGTTCCCCATCCAGAGGGAGCCATTTCTTAACCACCAGGCCCTGGCTGAGAGCAGAGTCTTAAGGATGTCAGAGATGAGCAAAACACAGCCCTGTCCCCTGGGAGGTGACAGTGAATGAGGAACACAAAGCATACACAGAAAAGGAACAGGCTGTCCTATTAAACAAGTCTGCTATGAGGCCAACTGTTGTGTTTCTCTCCAGAGAAAGCAACACAACAGGCCAGAGCATTAGGGAGGAGGGTTAGTTACTCTCTAACCAAGTACCTGAGCGACAAGAGCAAGAGAAGTGATTTTAGCTCTCAGTTTAGAAGGGACTGTCTCTCTTGACAGCTCATTCTAGGGTGGGAAAAGTTTGCAGCATACCTTCTTCCCTTGGAGGATCAGAGAGACAAAGTCCTAGAGACCCAGAAAGTATCACATATAACCCAATGTTTCATAACCTCCCCAAACAGTGCCACCATCCGCGGGGCAGGTGTTCAAACACATGAGTCTCTGAGGGACATTTTTCCATCCAAATGACAACAGGAAGCTCCTGAGAAAAAGAGGGTGGCTTGAATGGGGTCTTAGAGTGGCCAATGTTTGAGAAGTAGAGAAAGGAGACAGTGGGAAGACTTGAGTTTAAGTAAAGAAGAACGTTTGGGACACTGGAGCCCGAGGGATGGAGAAGCAGCCTGGAATTTAGGGAGAATACACCCCAGGATCTGCTCACATCTCTCCCCAACACCTAAGGCATAAGCACTTCTTACTGTCTGAAAGAACTGGTCACTATGGAAGACACGAACATGAAACAGCCCCTCTTTGGAGAATCCTTCAGTGGTAATAGAACTTATTATACTCCGGGGGTCCCCATGACACCCATTTCTTAGCATCCAGCCTTGTGTGGGAACTTTTTACTGGGTGTGGGGAGAAGCAGGACAGAAGGGCTTGGTGTGTAGAAATGCTGCCTTCCCAACGTGACAACCGTTGCCATTCTCAACTACAATTACCTCCTTGAGATCTGCACAATAACAAACCCACTAATATTCCACTAATGGGTGGGGCTCATGAGGCCCTGCCCTCACTTAGGGCATTTCGGCAATTACAATGAACAGTTGTGTGGAAGAAAGAGTGTTTTTTGGTGGTGAGCTACCCACACTCCCCTGAGTAAACTCTTATGTAGACTCCCAAATTAAATCATTCACCGAGCTAGATCTGGTTTTTGGTCTATTAGTGACCTACCTGTGGTAAATAAACTTCTGTTAATTTTACCAGAAAAAAAATTCACAGAAGCTTGGGTCTAAGGAAAAGAGTATTTTGTATACACACACACATGTATATGTATATGCACATGTATATGTACATGTATATGTGTATATAGGACTCAGATATAAGAAGCAACTTGATCTATACACCTCAACAGATTCCCTGGGCTGGAGACACTCCTGCTAAACTGTGGAGAGCCCTGCCTGGCACGGATTGCAAAGTGGTTGCTGCATGCAGTGGGCGAATCCCAGCATGCAGTGGGCGAATCCCAGCTGTCAGCTGGACAGCAGTACCTGAAGGAGTACCTGAAGCCTCTGAGGCAGGCCTTCTAGACCCTTGACACGCAGGACCCAAGAGACAAGGATCTACGGGTGCAAACTTGTTATGTCAAAGTAGACAAGCAACCCAGCTTCCCCGATGACAAAAATTACAGGAGCATGCTCGCTCCGTAACCATCCTTTCCAACACCAGGACGGACGTCATAGCAAGTCCCACTTCAGCTGACTCCGTCACCTCTGCAGTCTCCTCTTGTCTCACTCTGTCCCTCACTGCCTCACAGGATTTCTTGCTGCCTTTTGAACATGGAGCATGCAAGGCATGCTCCTATTTAATGTCTTCCCACTACTGTCCTTTCTTTCTAGAACATTCTTTTCCAGTTATGAGCATAGATGTTTTTCTTTCTTCCTTCGTGCGTTTTTCCATGAGTTTGCTTCCTGTAAGCCTTTCCCTGAGTTGTGTGTGTTCCCCAGCTCTCTCCCAGCCCCATCCCATAGTTTTCACTACCACCCCCAATCTTCCTCTTGGCTTTCTTTTACATCTGAGAGGCAATGTGCAGTATTTGTTTTGTGGAACAGTCTTGTTTCGCCTGACACCATGGTTTCCATTCTCCTACAAATGACAGAATTATTGTGTTTTCCTTTATGGCTAAATAAAACTTTCATATATGTGTGTACATGCGTGAGTGTGTGTGTGTGTGTGTGTGTGTGTGTGTGTGTGTGTGTGTCTCAGCCTGAGTGTACCTACTACATACTGGGCTTTAGGAAAGCCCTGAGACACTGCTCCAGGAGTGGGAAAGTGCAATCTGAGATGTGGGAAAGCCAAAGCTGGTTCAGAGGTCCCCAGGCCAACAATGAGGCCGAGGCTTCAGGGTCCTCTGACTCTCGGATATCTAGGTACTACTGGAGGCCTGTGAACTAGGGACAGAGTCTAGCCCAGGGCTGGGGGTTGGGAGAAGAAGGGGAGCATGGGTGTGTCCCCTGGGGGATGATTGTCCTTAGCTTGGCAGAGGCAGGCTTGGTGGCAGTTGTATCTGGGAGCACAGAGAGGCCTTCTATGGGAGAACAAAGGTACAGCTCTGTAGACAAAGGCCTTCCCCAGGATCCTTACAGTGGATCTTTACCAAAGAGACAGTCCATGGTTCTAAATAGTTTATAGTCATGGCGGAAAGTGGATGCATAAAACTATACCCCACTTCTCAGGGTTGGCCTGGCATTAAATACCATTTGCAGGGAAGACTGTCTGGGAAGGGAAGCTTATTGGCTAAGCCCTCCAAGCCTCTAGGTACCTCATTAGCATGGAGAACTCTGTTTTGGGCCTATGTGACCAGAGGACACGTTTCTTTTAGGTGAGAAGCATGGCATGCGTTCCAAGTCAGGAGTCTGACAGGGAGTTAGGGAGCCGCCTAAGCCTTAAGTGTGTGTCTACCGAGTCTCTGGATCTCAACCTGCTCTACCTTACCAGACTTCCCCGCATGGTTTTATGTCTCGTGTGTGTGTGTGTGTGTGTGTGTGTGTGTGTGTGTGTGTGTGTGTG
>JADRCD010215464.1:17107-45585 GCA_019843815.1 Montemys delectorum
TGTGTGTGTGTGTGTGTGTGTGTGTGTGTGTGTGTGTGTGTGTGTGTACGCGCGCGCACGTGTACTTGCAAGTGTTCTAGAGTGCACATGCAAGCGTGCATGTGATACTTCCTTTATGCTTTCATGTTATTGGTCTTGCTCATTGGCATCTTTTCCTTACTTAAATATAAGTTCCCTGAGGCCAGGGACTTTGGTCTACATTGTTGACTGTGCTATCGTCAGCACTTAGACTAGACGCTGCTGACACTAAACAAGTACGTGGTGAGTACTTTTGGACGTGTGGTTCTTTAGATTACAAAAGGATGATAAATAGACCCAATGCACTCATAAGTCCTTGGAACAGAGTGGTGGCAGGAGAGTCACAGCTTGAGAAGGAGCTGGCAGGGAGCAGGGCTTACATAAGGAAGGGTACAGGCAGCCCCAAGAAAGGCAAGAAGAAAAGTTGTCAGCTAGAATGCAAATAGGGTCTCTGTCGTCGGTCAAAAATGGGGCTCTGTATTGCCTTGGTGCGCTGAATTCTCCAGAAGAGCCAGCTAGCTGTCATCTTGATTCTGACCTCTGTACATCAGAGCAGGGAATCAGGTGAGGCCACTGTGACCTCTCACCTGCAGGACTGTGGAGCAATGGGTGCCTCAAGTGGCTAAGTTTGTGGCTCTGTGTTATACTAGCAATATAAACAGAGGTCTGCTAACCATTAGAGATTAGGTCTGCCTCCTTATTGTGAGTATAGAGTGGTGTCTCCTGGCAGCGCCCATGTGTGCCAGTGACCAGTGTGCTGAGTGCCTGCTCTAGAAACGGTTGGACCAATCTGTGAGCTTCCACTTTTCCATAGGGTGGGCATCAGCAGGCTGGCCTTGAGTCAAAGCTAGTTATATCCAGACAGTTTAAGCAGATCTCTGAGGCTTCAGATAGAATTGCATATGCAGAAGAGCCTAGCTCTGCGTTTAGGATTTTCCCCACTACCCAGAAGTTGAACTGCATGTACTAAACAAGAACCATGAGGCAGAATTTGGTTTCAGAGTGAAAGTCAGCTGAGATTACACCAGCAGTGTGCCCTGGACTAAACCATATCACTGCTCTGGGGTCTAGTTTCCTTATCTGTTGAGTGGGCACAAGCCCAGTACCCATCTCCTGAGATTTCCTAGTGATGAACACTGAGACTGTGTATAACTAGAGGACTTCTCATACAGTTAGAGATCAATACTTTCCTTGTTAAGAATAATGCTTTGGTGTTTTCCTGGAGAAAGCTCTGGATGTGTGTTTAGAGAGACTTCCCTTTGTGGTGGATCCAAATCTGATCAGTAGCCTTGCCTTGCTTCTGCTGGGACCTAATAATCCAAGCTGGATTCAGACCCCACTCCACCTTCCCCCAAACAGGACTGGCTCCTCAAGCTGCATCACCCAGTGGACAGATTTACAGAAAGCAAAAGTAACTGATATTGAAGATGGCTGAGTGGATTGGGCTACTTTGGAAATTAGGGAAGAAATTAAATATTCAGTAATACCAAAAATATGCATGCAACACAACAACAACAACAAAACACACACACACACACACACACACACACACACACACACACACACCATGCCACACCACCACCACTCTGAAAAGGTTAGACAGTTAAACTATCGTGAGAATAGACAAAATATTGCATGGGGAGTTAGAGGCAAGAAACACACGGAGACATAATGCACTACAAATTAAAGTCATTTATAAAGTACAACAGGCAACCAATAGAAGGAAAATGATTAGTCAGCAGAAGTGGGTGGCCTGTTACCTATTCACAGGGTATTTCCATGGGACAAGAGAGAATGTATTTATTGGGAACTTGCTGATGTACAAACATATTAATGTCAGACACTGAGGACACTAGTCTAAACTATTTGCCTGAAAATAATTTTGCTTTTTCTCAGCCCTGTGGTCACCTTTGGCATTTCTTAGCAAGTGTGCCCTCCCAAAAGATAGAATCTTCAGCTCTGGGGTTACCCCTGATGGCTCTGTGACCACACAGGACAGAGGGGCTTTCTTGAAGAAGTCACCACAGTCCTCTGGAGCTCACACAGCATGGCCACCTCTGCTTCATAATGCTAACAGGATGTCTGTGTTGGGCTTTGCCCTGCCTGCTCATGGTGGCAGAGCTTTCCATGTCAGCGAAGCTCAAGGAGCTTGACAGGTTCCATTCATCTCTCAGTCCTGAAGACAGAAATAGGTGCCAGCAAGCAGAACCTTTGCTGATACTAAATGAGTGAATGACCTGGGAAGAAAAGTAAACCAAGTCAGAGAAGGTACTGGATGAGACGAGAGCTCCATTGGGAGAAAACCAAACAGTGTGCAGTGTGGATGGGGAGAGATGGAGGGAGAGACACAGAAACCTGCCCTGCTCAGACTGCAGACAGAACATGGGAGGCCTTAAGGAGGAGATGAGACAATATGCAGGACATTCAAAATGGTGCCTGGCACCTAGGAAACACTTCAACAATGAGAGGTTGATTATTGCTACCTTTATATTATGAGAAATAGTAACAATTTGTATGTTTTTAGCTACTTTTCATTATCCAAGTGGCATTTCTGGATTTTAGAATCATCCAAAAAGCGTATTGTTACAAAGAACATGCTTTCTGAATCTGCACTATCAGTTAAAAAAAAAAGACCCAACCAAGCTCAAGCTCCCTAGGACAGATCACAACAGCACAAACTAAAACTGCCATCATCATGGATGCTTTCTGAGATCAAGGGCACAGCCTGATTCCAGGGAACGTGAAAGAGACTTTGCCTATACTTCCCCAATACAGTAAGGCCATACTGTCTGCATCCCAGAGCAATGTGAGCTGCTTCCGAGATGTACAGTGGGTGATACGGCGCATCTCAGGGAAGTATCTGAGTGACCTGGGGAAGCTTGAGGTTCCAGAGACAGAGTTCCACAGCAAACACTTAACAACGACAACAACAAAAATGGCTTGACTGAGTCCCTACAAAAAAAGGAGGTACCAGATCCAAGGTCTTCAAAACCCAAACACAATGGCAACAAAGTTTTCTCTTTGCTAGTTTGTGGCTTGTTTCCTACCTGGCCAGTTTGCTTTCTCTTCTTTGCTAACAGCATTGTTAAGCATTCTTTTGAGAGGCAGAGGTTTCTCACTTCTGGAATGTGTTTTGAATGCAACTGACTGAGCCTAGCCCCGATGCAAAGCATGGTACTGCTCCATTGATACTGACTTCAGAAAGGCCTGAAAGACGTAGGACACACGTCAAATCAATGGGATTCAGTTATGGGATGCTGCTGAAATGGTTGTACATAGATAATCTCACTTTCTATGGTCTGTGTTTTCTGGTGGCCACCAGGAAGAGAGGTCCTGCTTGGAGGACATCTTGCTTAGGTCTTGACTGAGTCAGTAGAAGGCCAGGTTCTATTCTGTCATTTCAGATTTATGGATCTACCAGAGCTTGAAACCAGTCATCCTACTGGAGGAAGAAATAATAGAGAGGCAGACAGTAGACAAATGGATAAATACAGATATGGATAGGCAGTAGGGGGTAGATGATAAAGAAGAAAGGCAGATATAGATAGGCAATAGATGCGTGTAGATTTATAAATAAAAAGATAAATAATAGCTATGTAGAGCTATAGCTACAGTGGTATAGAGAAGGAAGGTAGTTGGATAACAGATGGATTCACAGATACAAAGACATAAAGACAGATCAACACACGGGTGACTGGGTGGATAGCTTACACTGGCTCAGAGTTGAGTTTGTGTCACTTACAACAGGATGAATTCCAAGAGGAATGAAGTCTGCTCTTTCCTAGCTATTCTTGGCCTCTTTACTGCTGTCCTTTGAGTATGGTGCTTGCTAATTTCCTGAGTGCTTCTCCTTAGGGTGTGTCCTCCATGTAAATCCTCCAGGAGGTTTTGAAGCAACTCAGGTGCCCTGGCCCTGGTTTTTGGGAAGAGGAGGGGTGATGGGCATGAGAGCAGAGTATATTTGGGTAATAATGAACAGACATCCCTGCATGCCCCTCAGTGACATGGGAACTTAGCTCCCCAGTTTAGACATCAGCTTCCTCCCAGAAACCTACATCAGAGAAGATATGTTCACAGAAAAGCTGCTTCTGGGATGGCTGTTAGTGATATGGCTAGGATAGATAGGGGATGTGGCAGGGGTGCCAGGAATCACAAGAAATCCAAAGTTGGAAAGATCTGGAATCCAGAATGGGCTGGCATTGTCTTACAGGGCCTGTAAAATTCCACACAGCCATATTCCCAATCTGTAAACAGGAATAAATATGCCTTTGTGCTTCTTGGGGCTTTTGGAGACTCAACGGTGATTAGAGAGTCATAAAATGACACTCTCTGCTTATTAATGTGCTGGGCTCCATATTCAGTACCTGCCTATCTTCCCTTGTGGAAAGTCCCTGAGAGGAAGGTGGTATTATGAGCCTTGTCACAGGGACAATAGAGTCCAGAGAAGTTTCCTGTTTACACATACTATGTTAGTAGCGGAGGCAGTATTGAGTCTATTGTGTGACTTGGGGCTGTCTGTCCTACACAAAGCATGCTAAGCTCTGAGATGTTTAACTTGCTATATTTTTCTCTAGGTAAATGTTCTTTCCAAAAGCCATGGCTCCTTCAGATAATTTACTGTTTTAGTCTGGGCAGATGTTTTAATACATAATCTTGAATTTCAGTAACCAAACACTTTAAAACTACACTGCCCACTCATAGACTGTTCTGAAGGTCTTCAGTTGGTGACCATCCTGTAGTGATCCAGAGACCTGGGATCATTGTCCTTGCAATATTACCATTCCCTGTGTCTCTGGATATCCTGCTGCCTCTTTTATGTACATTTGGAAAACAACAGAAGAGAGACAGGATAGCATATAGAAAAATTCCTACAGTTCAGGACCAGAACTTGGCAACTGAACTTCAGACATGTTCCTTGGCCAGAACTCAACCATACCAAACCCTGAAGATGAGGAGGTGTTTTGAACATATAGGAGTTACTGTCCACAAATGATAACCAGGATTTTCTGTCTTATTCTTTGGCAATTTAACTGAATTTACTTCTGCCTATCATCTGCCCAGGAAACCATGGCAAAAAAATTGTCTTTAGATAGATATTTTGAAAATTACATGACATATGAGAAAGAGGAAAATAACTCATCTCCTCATCTGTCATGTGATAGCCATGTGATAAGATTATAGCACCAATACACCCACACACCCCGCCCCACTAGTGTGTCTTCAGCTGTCAGATCACAGCCCAATTGCTCTCCCAAACTGTGAAGACAAATGCCTCACTCGAGATTGTGACCTCTTCATAGGGCAGCTACCAGCCAATGGCTTGGTGATGTGCAAGAATACAGATCCAATTCTCTTGGCTCAAGGTGGATCCTGGCTGCCGAGCTCCCGTAGGAATCCATGGAGAGGCTATGACTGTGTCACAACTCAACCATCCTTTTGTACAAACCCAGTCCTTCTCTCCTCAACAGACATGGTCCTACAGGTACTCCTCAAACAACTTACTCTGGGCAAACCTCATCTCAGAGTCTGTTTCCTTGGAAACCAACTCAAGGAAATTGGTGCCAAAAGTGATTTAAAGAAGTAGACTCCAAGGTGGGGCTTTCAGACTGCACCACCTGCTAAGTGGATGACAATGCAAACACCATCATGGTTGCCATGGAGAACAAATATTGTCCCCATCCTACCCCCATTAGATGTCATAACAATTTGATCATTAAACTTCACCAGTGGTGGCCAGGAGTTGGGGGTAGCCATGGAAGAGACGGGTGGGGATAAGATTCTTTCTGACCCTAGAGAAGTATGACGAGGTAGTAATTGCAAGGACTGTGAAATCTGAAGGTTCTACAGCAATCTACACACTGGGAAAAGCAGCGAGTGGCTAAGGGTGTTTAGTTAAACATTAAAGCTGAATTGGATGCCATATGGCATCTTTGGCGGGGCAATAAGTCTTTTATTTTCTTTTGCAGCCAAAACACAGAAAAATACCAAGGACCAGGCCCCATATTTAATTATGAGAGAACCATGGTCTAGATGTGGCTGAATTCTCTGCCTTGGAAAATTTGAGGTGAACCCCCAGATTCCCTTGGTATATCACTCAGTAAATATACTCTGTATGTATTCCCTCAGTGCTCAACTCCTCCCATTATAGGCTGGTGCTTTCCTGGTGCCAAGACCTATCTTAATTCAAGATTTGTAACCAAATACCATAGATTGGGTATGTGGAGGAAATTTTCTCTGTTGTTGAGGCTGGAATTGCAAAGTTGTAGTGCCAGCACCACTAGGTGGGGGGATGACCTTTCTTCTTATAGATGGCTACCTTCTCAATACTTCTTTATCTGGTCCCCTTAAAAAATTGGAAGGAGGAAAATACAAAGAATACAAAGGTAGCACACACACACACACACACACACACACACACACACACACACACAGAGAGAGAGAGAGAGAGAGAGAGAGAGAGAGAGAGAGAGAGAGAGAGTGGGAAGAAGGGGTGGAAGTTCCTTCTCATTATTTTAATGCCAGTACTATGAGATTAGGGTCCCAAACCATTGACCTCATTTAATCTTGTTCACTGCCTAAAATCTCAATTACCATATATAATCATAATACAGTTAAAACTTTAACATGTATATTTAGGTGACATAATTCAGTTCATAGCATTCCCTTCCTTGGTGACTATACAGGCTTTTCTGCTTTGCATGAATATATACATTGCCCCATCACCTTATCTCCTTGACACCAAACAAGCAACGAGGGTTTGGTTACAAATGAAGAGGAAGCCCTAAGCCTTCAAGAGAGGATATGCATGCTTCCTAAAGGTGATACAGGCCAGCAAACATAGGCATGCTTCCTAGAGGTGCTGTGGCCAGCATATGTGTCCCTGTAGGAGACTGGAGAGTATACACAAGACTGGATGGAGGGTTCTGGACCAATGGCACAGTCAGATAAGATGAGGGAGAATAATTTGAATGCATGGAAGATGTCAACACACAGACAAGGTACCTTTCAGAAGCATGAATAGAATGGTGATACAAGTTATGTAAAAACATGGGATTCCTAGTACAACCTTGAATGAAGAAATTAAAAGGCTCAGAAGCTACATTATGTGAAGCCAAAAACCTGTTAGCCAACTATTTTCTGTAGTTGGGACTAGAAGACATTCTACTTATCAAAGAAGTGAGCCCTGACTGGTGAGCAGGGCATGGACGTTGCTGAGAACACAGTGACAGCCAACCTCTGTGGTCCAGGATAATGACAGGAAGCACTATTTCAAAATTGGGCTCCTTGATAGCAGTGGGAATGACAGAGTCTCTGGATGACAGAGGTGGGACTGCAGTGCTCAGCCAGCCAGATGCAAGATGGATGTGATTCCTGTGAAAGATGGCAAGGTCAGAGTGGCAGCCAAGGGGGGCTGGTGCTCAGGGAGTTCTGGAAAAGCTTAATGGGATCTGGCATGGCTGAGGTGAGCTAGAAGGATAGTCAATGATGATCCGTAAAACCAAAAAAAAAAAAAAATGGAAATCAACAAGGGAAAAGCAGAAAACTGGAGCTGTTGTTTCAATAAAAAGTTATGGTCCATAGAACATGTTTACATCTGCCCAGCTTTTAGGTCCATCCATGCTTGATATAAGAAGAGACCAGGTTGATAGCAAAAATATCTGCAATATATAGCAAATAAGAGAATAATTTACCTAGATCTTCTATAAAGGGACCCATAGCTACTTAACCCTATGCTGAGGAAAATGTAATATCAAATACTGAAGTTGTAGTTCCATGTAATATCATAATCTCCTGATCAAAATGAGAGACGCGGGTCGTCAGCTATTAAATGGAATCCTAACCTAGTTGTATCATTATTAGGACCACCAGGTTCCCAGTCTTATACAAGGATCATTTTCCCACCCAAACTTAATATCCTAGGAACTGAGATGTCTGCTAATTGGAAAAACAATCATACATGGTCCCAGGCTTGTAGGCAAGAGCTGTCATGGTGTAAAGGCCAATGGAAGCTTCTAGAATAGTCCTCTACCTGGCACACAAGACATAAATCAAACACTGCCATGCATGAGGTGAATGATGGAATCCGTTCCATCCTTCACACCTGGGGATACAGAAGGTATGAGGTCCCCCTCCATGTCCCCATGCATAGGTCTAGTTCCTCTAAAAGCCACAGAGATCTTGAAGAATGAAAACATTCAGTGGTGACCTCTGTCAGGGAGAAAGCTCATGTAGCATCTGTACTACAGATGTACTTAAGAGTACTTAAGACCCATGGCCGGGCTGTATATTAACTGGATGAGCATTCTCCATCCCAGTGAGGGAAAGGAATCAGACAGAGTACATGTTCACCTGGACCAAGAACAGCTTGAAATACCATCATCCTCTCAGGGTTATGTTTTCATATCACTGGAAGCTTATGCATTATCAGGACCTTCAGGAAACAATCTACTGGTACATCATTAATGGCATCTGTTGATTATGAACAGATGAACAGAGAGTAGCAACTTCATGGGAGGTGCAAGCTCTAAGCAGGGTGGGAATTAATCCCACAAAGACATGCACTGTGATAACATCAAAAAAGTGAGGGGCCCAGAGACTTGAAGCAGTCTGGGAGACCTATCTAGTCATAACAGATGAAACATCCGATCTTCCACTTCTTACTGTGAAGAAGAAAGCACAGCTCCTGGGTGGTTTGGGGGGTGCTGAGCAAAGCCTGTTCTCTACCTGGCATGAGGCTATGACTCATTTGTCAGGTGACATGGAAGATTGCTGACTGTGAGTGGAGCCAGATCCAGGAAATGGCTCTTCAGCAGCTCCAGACTGCAGTGTGAGATGCCCTGCTGCTTGGGCCATATGGCCTAGCAGACCCTAAGGTACCAGAGCTATTGGTAGTAGCTCCTAGTGTTTTTGGCAAGTGCCGGGTGTGTGTGTGGCGGGGGAGGGGCGGTGTATGTCACGTTCTTAGACTTCTAGAGTTCTTAGAACAAAGCTATGGTATCTGCTGTAGCAGAGAAACTTCATCTTCTAAAATGTCCTGGCATGCTATGAGCATCAGTTAGGGATGGGGCACCTGGCTGTAGGATATAAAATGAGCATATAGTCAGAATGGATAACCATGAACTGAGTTATCACACCCATAAGGGGCAGACTCTGGGATAATCCCTTGTAGCTCTGTAGAAGTGCATCCAGCCATGGTCAGGGACAGGGGATCAGGGGACCGGTAAGCTGCATCATGTAACCCAGACACCCCACAGCACCATACTTGGTACTGATATTTCTCTGTCAACCACATGGGAGTATCTTTATAGATAGCTGGTAGTGGAAACAAGGCTAGTCTTGTACTAAAGTTAGCTTCTGCTCTGAACTTGACAAACCTGGGAAGAGGAAATCTCAATAGAGAAATTGCCTCCGTCAGATTGGCTTATTGCCTATTTGTGGGGCATTAACTTGATCACTGATTGATACAGGAAGGCCCAGTTCATTGTGGGTGGTGCCACCCCCGAGCAAGTGAGCCTGGGCTGTATAAGAAAGACAGCTGAGCAAAGCAGAGGAAGCAAGCCAGTAAGCAGCATTCCTTCATGTTCTCAGCTTCATGGTCTTCCCCTAAGTTCCTGTCTTGAGCTCCTGCCTTGGCTCCTCTCCATGATGGACTTAAAGTCAAATAAGTCCTTTCTTCCCCCAAGGTGCTTTTAGTCTGGCCTGATCACAGAGATCAGGCGACAGAGAAGCCGTGGATTCATGGATGTTCTTAGTGGGTCGCCTGGGGTCCAAACAATTGCTGCTTAAGTACAGCCCCATTTATGGATATACATGGGAGACAGACATGAAGGGAATAGTGAGCATTGCATTGGGCTATCCACTTTGAGTGGAAACAGAAGTGGCTTACATTAAGAATGGAGATGAACGTATATCCTTCAGTATTTCGTGTGGATTTAGAAAGTGGCAGGGGATCGGGAAGCAGAATAACTTACAAGTTGGGTCAAGAATATTGAGGAAGGGGAGCTATGTGTGATAAATGTAAATATGGAGTGTGAAGTCTTTCATCTCAAATGTTATGGCTCATTAGAGAGTATCCGCACTGAATTACATTGGACTTGCAAGTCAGCTGTTTAACCAGTCTTTTCTTGACGCAGGACAACTCTGAAGAGCTAACCTGCACCATGGCTCCATGGGGTTGGGGGTGGGGATTCTGCATGGACCTGCTGCCTGGAGGGGAACCCTTGTCAATCAAATTGCTGCATGCATGTTTCTATACCAGTCAATCCTCTGGATGGAAGCAAACCCAAGGTGATGTCAGCTGTCACCTGTTCTGTGAAACTCACTGTCAAGAAGTGTGTGTGTGTGTGTGTGTGTGTGTGTGTGTGTGTGTGTGGTATTACATCATGGAGAACTCCTATTGATGAGATTCCTCCCAACACGTAAGTTAATCCTCAGCCCTCAACATGTGAGCAGGCTCTTCTGTTATTTTGTTGTTTTTTTAAAAAAACAGAATCTCACTTTGTAGCTCTGGCTGTCCTGGAGCTTACTATGTAGATCAGGATGTCCTCAAACTAACAGAGATTCACCTGCCTCTGCCTCCTGGGTGCTTTGATTAGAGGCTTGTGCCACCATGTCTTGCTAGGCCCTTCTGTTTCCATCCTATGGACTTAGCATCTCATGGGACTTTAGCAGCACACCTAGAGATGTAGGCACTCCTGAAATCTAGGCACCAAGAAAATCTCTTGGCTCTTTCTTCTTGTGTCTAACATCAACTGAAAGAACTAAGAAAATCCCCTAAATTTAATATATCAACCAAAGGAGAAAGAAAAAATTTCAAAGTGAAAAAATGAATAGTATTAGTTACAGACTGGCAAAAATATTAATAAATTCTGGAGTCTACAAAGAGATCAGACATCAAAGTTGATTCATCATAATCCATAATCTTCCCATCCAACTTCTGATGGAAGATTATCTCTAAATGTTCTGAGTTGAGCTCCATTGCTTAGATATTAATTTTGTTTTGAAACCAGCATTTTCTCCATGGGGTAGTGGGGCTGCAGATTTTGGCATGGATGCGATCACCCAGAAGACTTAGTTAGAGTTTCTATTGCCATGATTAAACATCATGACCAAAAGTAAGCTGGGGAGAAAAGATTCATTTCAGTTTGCAGCTCCACACCCCAGTCAATCACCAAAGGAAGTAAGGCAGGGACTCAACATGGGGACCTTGAGGAGGGGCCAGTACAGAGGCATAGGGGGATGGTGCTCTCTGACAAGGTCCCAAGACTTGTTCAGTTTGCTTTCTTATGCTGTCTAGGACCACCTGCCAATAGTGGCCCGGGCTCTCCCACATTAATTACTAATCAAGAAAATCTCCCACAAGTTTGCCTACAGGTCAATCTTATGGCATTTTCTCAATTGAAAAATCCCTCTTTCCAGATGACTCTAGCTTGTGTCAAGTTGATATAAAACTAGGCAGAACAACCTCTCTCTCTCTCTCTCTCTCTCTCTCTCTCTCTCTCTCTCTCTCTCTATCTCTATCTATCTATCATCTCTTATCTAACTATCATCTATTATCTATTAATAATCTACAGTTCTACCCCTGTTCTCTACTTCTTTGCTAGACTGAGAGATCAAGTTGAGCAATGGCTTTGTTCTGGAGAAGATGCTGCCCATGGGAGAACTATGTCTTTGAATCCTGAGAGGCTTAAAAGTCCTTCTGTTCCCTGTTCATAGAGAATATGTTCCATAGGATTGCTTGGTTGTTGGGGAATCTTTGAAGTTTAAGAACAAAACCGAGTAACCCCACTGGCCCTTTGGACATCATAGTCCCCTTAGACAGTTTCACAACTGTTCTTGGAGCTCACATTGGTCTAACCTGGGAGACTAAAAAAGTGATGGAAACATAGGCCTGCTACTTCTCTGTCCATCTTCTTTCCGCATAACCACAAGCTCTAGCTGTGAAGACTCAGTCTTCTACCTAGACACAAATGCCGCCAGGCCCTCTATGGGGTTTGGGGATATTCTGCAGCGTAATAAGACAGGAAACTGGCCATGTCTTCATTTGATTTACGATTTAAATGAAAGAAATTTAGTGTGAAAAGGAGAGAACTCCCTGTGTGACTGTGAAGTCTAGAGCACAGGCTGAGCAGAGGACATCATTAGGATGTCCCTTTTGTCTCAGCACTGCCTGGATCTGCCTGGGCTCCACCCCCTAGGCAAGCCTTCCCAGCCTGGAAGCAGAGTGGTGCTGAGAACTCTCAATGCCATGATCTATGGTGTCCACAATTCCTCTCTCTGCCATTGCCCACCCAGAAACCCACTCCTTTTGAAGAGCCAGTCTTCTTGTTTTTTTCCCAACTCAGCTCTCAGAACCTCCCCGGATCTTCTGATGCAACCAGTGGCTCTTGGGCTAGGTAAGATAGAGCTCCAGGTCTCATTGAGCTGGGATAACACACTTTAAGTTGGATAAGGTGCCTTGTTAAAAATTGTTGTTCCTTCTTGCAGAGAATCCCAACTTGTTCTTTAACCATGCTTGCCCAGCACAGAGAATCATGTCTGCCATGGGGCTAGATGGTGCCTTGAAGGTAGAGGAGGCTGGTGCTACACAGGCATTGCACCGGTCTTTGTTCTCTGGCGGCATACCCTTTCTGGCTTGAAAGGACTCCCTGTCTGCTGGTTGGCAGATCAATGGGTGACATTGTGTTGGCATTGGTATTTGTCTAAAAAAAAAAAAAAAAAATCTCCCCAACTGACCCAATTCCTGTAATGCATAAAAAAATGACAGAAGTAATATTTGTGTTCTTGTTTCACCTTCATTCATTTTATTTGATCAGGGCTGAGCAAAAGTGACATCTCATCAAACTCCAAAGTGTGTTTCAGCACCAGGTTCATCCAAGGGTGGCATTTAAAACACAGACGTGGCAGGAACAAATGTATTTGCCAATCCTGTCCAGCCATGTAAACCTGACCTTTCTCCTGTAGATTTATTGACATGGGCCTGTTTTGTATCATATTTCATTATTGTGCGTGGAAGGATTGAAAGTTCTTCTCCCGGAAAACAACCCAGTTGGGGCCAGAGTGGCCCATAAACCTTTCCTAGGTAGAGAAAAAGAGGGAAATTAGAAAGTCAGCTACTGCTGGGATTAACACAATTCCTCAAAGAGTGTCTTTAATTAAAAAGACCTGGTACCTACAGCAGAGGCACCTGGCATCTGTTGGGAGGGAGGAAATGCACCTAAGGTAACTGTAGTTTGCTTCCTGTGGGATCGACAATCCCCACCCAGCACTTAACTCATCTCTGATAAATGTGCATACTGCCTGTGGTTCCATACCTCTGACACGCTCCTAGCAGAAGTCCACCATTGTCAGCAGGAGGCAAAGGAACTGGCTGGGGATGCCGCATCCAGACTCTCTTTTTTGTTGCTAATTCAATTAGAAACATGGAATCCTGGGCGTTTCCACAGAGGAATAGTAAAGGTACACCACTTGGACCCTGGATCAAACAATGTCTGGAGTCAAATTATGCATAATCAGGTGGACCGGTGTATTCTAGTTCTTGCTGCTTATACTATCGGGTTAGGTTTTGACAAGCTATCAAGACTCGTGCCATACAGGCCAGTGCTGGCCAGTGTGTTACTACACCACATCATCACAGCTTTGAGCTGTCACCTTTATCAATGTCTATAGTGTCCTGCCAGTGTCTCCTGTCTGAGTGGCAGCTGGCCCTTTTCCTGTTGGGAGTTTCCTTCTTTGTTGTTCTCTGAGGTACCTCTGAAAGTTTGAGGAAAAAAAACCCATCTGAAAATTTAGTTATTAGCTATCTCCTTGGCCCTTGGCATAGACCCTTTTTTGCCCAAGATGCAAATTCCTGGAAACTGGTATTATGGGCCATTTGGAGGAAACAAGAAAAAGAACCAATAAAGCTTAGTGTGACCATTGCCCAACACACACGTCTGGCTTCCTAATGGGCCAAGAGAGGGGACAGCAAACTTCAGTGTTTCCCCTTCTGCAATTCCCAGTGCTAAAAAGGCCTCATGAAGCACACAGCACAGCCACTTTCAGGGTGTGTCTGGGCTGTGGCTTTTGCAACTTCTCTGACTGAAGTAGGTGAACCTGGAGGATTAAGAACCAGCCTCCTGCTGTGGCAGCCGCTCAGGGGCTCACGCCTGAGCTAAGGAAGAAAGCCACTAAGTTTTTTTTTACCATAGATGTGCCCTAATGACCATTGGTGCTAGGGACTGGCTCACAGCACAACAGCATGAAGAAGCAAGAGACCCCTTCTCTAATAGATGGTTTTTCATTAGATCTGGAGAGGGATAGAAACTTCACTTGGAGTCCACCTATTTAGTGCCTGAGTGGTCTTAGGTTAGAGCCCCCGTCCTCTGTTACTCCATCATGTTTATTCTTAGCTCTTGGGGATGGGGTCACAGGGAGCTAAGCGATTTGGGTTCAGCTACTTACCATATATGTGTGTGTGTGGTGGTGGTGGGGCATCTGATCATGCCATGGTTTCCTGAACAGGTAGTGGGGCCATTCCAGGGTTGAGAATTTTTCACATTCACCCAAGGGACCCTGAGGACAGAAGTCCTGGATCAGAGTGAAGAGTGTGACATGTGGCTTCTGGTTTGGCCTTTCTCCTGGAGATTACCATTTGCTGAGTTAGGGTATTAAAGTAACATTTCCAGCTTCATCTTCCCACCTGTAAAAGGCACACAGCTAGCTGACCTTCCACCTAAGAGTCCTTTACCTCATGGAGTGTGAGCTCCTGTAACCCTCTGGACCATCTGGGAGCGAGATGCCGTTATCACCAAGGAGGACCCAGACAGCTAAGGAATATAGTAACTAAACTAGAACACAAAGAATCTGGATTGAGAATCTACTCTTGACTTTTTGGTAATCATTAACAAAGGATAGCAATAATTAATAATAAAGTTAAATTGATAATTAATCCAGGCATTGTCGTGTGCACCTGTCACCCCTGTATTTGTCAAGGCTGAACCAGAAGGATCTCGAATGGTTTGTTCTGTGTTTTGAGACAGAGTCTTACTATGTAGCCCTGGCTGGCTTAGAATTTTCCATGTAGACCAGGCTGGTCACAGACTCTCAGAGTTCTGCATGTCATTGTTGTCCAAGTGCTGAGATTAAAGGCCCGTGCCACCGGGCCTGGCTAGAGCTTTATCAGCTTGAGACCAGGCTGGGCTTAAAAGTAAGATGCTAGCTCAAAAGAATTGCTAATAAACCCTAAACCGTAAAAAATAAGGCTTCTGATTAAAACTCGATGGACTGACATATTGACAACAATCAAGTCTTTCATTCTCTGTCTTGTGATGCTTTGAAATGTGAGGTCACAGATAAGCTAACTCAGAGAATGTGAGCAACGCACTAGGGGAGGGTCTGTTTCCTCTCTCTCGTTATTTTTACTTATTCATTTTATGTGTATGTATGCTCATCTGCATGTGCCATAGCATAGATGTGGAGGTCAGAGGACAACCTTCAGGAGTCAGTTCTCTCTCTCTCCCATGTGGGCTCTGGAGATTGGGCTCAGGACCCGCCCAGCACGGCAAGTGGCCGTCACAGTGGCCGGCCACCTGCCTTCTTTATCAAGACCTGACCCTTTGGATCACTGCTAACCTCTCGCCCCAGGACTACGGACAGTGCAAGCTTCAGAGCCTGCTGACACTGTTAACTACTTAGTCCTAAACTACTGACCTTACTCTGCTTTTGCCAGCCGTGGAGAGCTCATTCAAGGCCTTTGCCATAGTTTCCTTCTCTCTGGGCCTCCTGACCTACCTGAGTACCTCCCCATGTCATCCTGTATCCGGGTATATCGTGGTATAGTTCCTCTTAGGAACTGTAACAAATGTCTGTTGTGTTACCCTTGTGGTTAATCAAAAGTTCTATTAGTACACTGTATTTCAGAAAGTAGGGGATAGTTGTTTGTACAGTTAGTAGTGAACAAACACAAGTTATTACTCTTCTCCATGCGCAAAGAAATAATATGCTTTGTGTGTCTGTAATTTTATTTACTCCTGCCCGTTGTTACTGTGAAGTGCAGGGCCTCCACCTCCTACCCTTATACGCAGGACTCAAAAGCTTCCATGAGGTTTGTCTGGGTTGCAATTAGTAGCTGTCATCTTCTGGGTTAAATTTTTTCTAATCATATGAACTTAAACTGTCTCTTCTGGCTTCTCCCCAAAAAGAGACTGGAGGTGTGTTTCTATTGGGAACTCCATTCTAGAAGGAATGGAAAGATAGACACATTTCAAAAGTCAAAATTCTCCCTTCTTTTCTGGCCTTGTTACCTCTACTTTCTACTGTGTCTCAAGGAGATTTTTATCCTACCAAACATTTTTTACCCCATACCAGCCTTTCTTTCATGTATCAATTCATTCCCAGATAATTTTTAATATAGAGAGGAAGGTCTGGCCTTTAAATGACAGTGCTTTCATTTCGCCAGGGCCTGGGTCAATATTTCTACTGTTCTAAAGGTAATTTGTCTCTTTCTGTCCTGTTGCCTTTGAACCCCTCTCTCGCTTCATTCAACAGAGACAGCTTGTTGGGCTCAGACAGGACTCCTGGGTGAGGGTCTGCCCTGGCAGAGGCACACCCCATGGTCTGGGACAGCTCGTGCAGAGCTGAAGAACAAGAACAATAGGTGCTCGAGAAGGTAATGTTTCAGGGAGTAGAAGATGTACTGACATCAGCAGAAGTAGAAAGAAGGATGCACTGAGCAAGGGGAAAGGCCTTAGGTCTGCAGAATAGCTCGAAGGTTGCCATGTTACACCCTCCAAACAATCGCCACCCACACAAGGGCAACATGATATCTAGCACTGGAAGGTAACGACAGCGGTGAATGACAGTTTTGCTTGTTCAGTGTCTTCTCAGGGGTCTCAGAAGCCAAGTCTTCCTCTTGAGGTACCTCTTCAAAGCTGTGGTTTTAGTGGGGTTGACACCATCCCTTCCTTTTCCCAGTGTCATATTCATTAACTGAACTGCCAGGTCCCAATTCAGGGTGGGGAGGGAGTAGGATGCGGTCAAGTCAAGCCAGTGATTATCTTATCACTGATTGTAGATGGAGTCATTGGGAAAGCAGTGCCTGTCCACTGGGGAGGCTCATCTGATGAGATGATTCTTGCTGGTGGCCAAGTTGGTGGCCTGAGAACCAAGCAGGACAAGAGTGAGGAGCTGAGAGTACCGAGGCGGTGGGAGACCTGCTGCCCTAGTTTAAACGCCCAGATAGAGCTGAGCATCAAATTAGATTCTAACTTGATTCTCCGATGTAAAACCCAGTAAGCTCAGAGAAGACCCTGTATCTGCTCCCTCTGCTCTGGCCCTAGGTGTTTGTTTGTTTTTCTGTCTTGTTCCATCTTGATTCTCAAAGCTGCCCTGACTGAGAATGCTTCCTCCCATCTTCTATTCTGCCTGGGTGAATTCTATTCATTCTATAGAGCTCAGCTCAGACATTGTACCCACCAGACAAAGGCAGGCCTTAGGACAATCTAAAATAATGTGTATATTTTGAAATTTTTAAAATTTTCTACTTGCCCATTGGATTAGCATCCCTGTGATAGCAGAAAGCCTACTTTTCTACTTGCTAGATTCCCAGCATAGTGACCGACATACACAGGGGCTTGATCAATCTTTACGAAGAAAATGGACTTACAAGTTAGTATTTAGTCTCTCTGTATCTATATGCTTATATAAATATTTATCTCTTACCACACAGACACAGGCTACTAAACTAACATCCAAGTAGGGACTGGGGCAACAAAGCAAGGGGTTTTTTTGTTTTGTTTTGTTTTGTTTTGTTTTTAAGTTTTAGGTCCCAATGGAAAGACGTAGAAGGTGGGAGTGTGGCTATCACCAGCATCAAAGATCCAAAGCATGGTCCTCTTGGGAGACGGCAGCCATCTAGTTCCTGTCTTTCTACCAAATAGGTTTCATAAAACAGAGAGAGATATAAAGCAGGAGGCACTGACGCAGCATAAGAACTGTCATAGTTTACTTTGTGCTTTACAACTTTGTCCTACCTGCATTACCCTCTTTAACCACCATCCCTTGGCCATGCCCTTAGCACTCTCCCCCAAGCATACTTTTCCCCCTTTTTTATATGTCCAGATGAAACATTGTCCAGATCTCTCTGTTCTGCTTCCCTTTGGTTGTAAATCCATCTCGGTACCATTTCTCCCTGTCTCATTCTGTTACTCAGAGACAAAGAAGCTCACACAACATCATGGATGCTTTGGGTCATGGCAGCCTCTCCTATTATACTCCGTCACACATCCTGTTGGACTCTGCCTCCCAAAGAGTTCTAGATCACACACACTACCCTATAAAGTTGCTGGAAACAGTAAGGAAGGTGAGCTGTGCTCCAGGTTCCAGCAGCAGGTCTTGAACTAGAAATTACAAGAGCCCTCACTGTTCCTCTGTCTGACCTTCCATTATGACCACTGAGGTGACCCATCAGAAGGGCTATGCTCTTTCTGTGGCTTCTGTCTTTCTCTGAACACCCCCCCCCCCACACCTTAACCTCCCCTTGTGGTGGTCTGGGCTTTTTTTGAACTCATCCTTTCAAACTTTCCACTGTGGCTCAGGGCTAGGTCTATAGCTGCTTGTGCCTTTTCAGGTTTTGTGTTCTACCTACCAATTTTCTCTTGTCCATTTTCTGACACTGCGACAGAATACCTGGGGGTGGGCAACTTATAGAGAGATTAGTTCTTGTCCTTTTAGAGAATGGGAAGCCTGAAATCAAGGGCCTTTTACCTGAAGGGTCTTCTTGCTGTATTAATCCATGGAAACAGGAAAGAAGACCAGAAGGGAGGAAGGGAAGGAAAGACTGAAGGATGAGGGGGAAAGAAAAGGAGTGGGGAGAAACATGAAGGGAGGTAAGGGTAGATAAAGACGAGGTGGGAAAAGGAGAAAAGACTTTACCCCTGGCCACCAGCTCTTTTATAATCCACTATTAACTACCATTGATATACTCCTTAGGGTAGGATCTTTATGACTCAAATATCCACTACTAAGCTTTTCTAAGTACTTCCAGCACTTTTGCATCAAGGATTAAGAGTCTAGTACTAGTAAGGCATGGTGATGCTTACCTTTAATCCCAGCACTGGGGAGGCAGAGGCCAACAGATTTCTGAGATGGAGGCAGGCCTGACCTCCAGAGAGAGTTCCAGAATAGCCAAGGCCGCACAGAGAAACCCCGTCTCAAAAAACAAAACAAAACAAATATACAACAAACAACAAAAATAATCATATATATGAACTTTGAAGAAATGTTTAAAACATAGGGAGGAAGGAATGACTGGGAGCCAACTGCAAATTAACTAGAGACAGTTTCTGTATGATTGTAATATGCTAATGCTTACTTTACCTCGTACAGTGTTGGGTTATACATGCTTTTTACTGTATTTGAAGATGCAAAATCATGAATGTGGGTTCTTCACTTCATGGGACTGGGAAGACCTAGCTGTGCCTCCCTTTTTCAGAGAATGTCTCCAATGGTGGCATTCTGCACAGATAGGCCCTGTGATGAGGAGAATCCACCCATATCATCTGCTAAAGCATGCTTTCTGTTCTACCCTTTCCTTGAGCTCCTTGCCTTCTGAGAAACTTGGAATTACGTCTACAAGCCACAGTGTGTCTGTATTCATCCCAGAAATAGGACTTTTGAAGAGACACATTGTTGGTAAATAAAGATGAGCTGCTGGCAAGCCAACAAATGTCTTGGCTTCCACTAGGACCTTGCTACTTCCACACAGATGACTCCAATGAGATAAATTACATTCCTGCCAGTATAAACATGACTGCAATCAATACAGTCAGTAAATAACACAATTTTTCGAAGAAGAGAAAAATGCCGATATTAAATACATTTATATTGACTCGGAGCCAAATTGGTCAGAGGACTCTAAGTGCATACACATAGGCTTGAATCCCTTGGAAAGAGACTCCCCCAGCTGAGCCCCTGCCTGTGCCCCTGTATGGCTCTGTTTTAGCAAGGGCACTAGGATAGAAAGCAAGATTATGCCAAAGAGACTTGGCTTCTCATTGAGAAATCTTCTTCAGGGGTATCAGCTCTTTTTCTGTTGGACATTTGAGGTCCCTAACTGCCCTTTCTCAGGCTGTGAAGTCTCTGTCAAGCACATAGCTTCTCGAGGTTTTATCTGCATCATCTATGAAGAGAATACTTTTAGAAATACTCTCTAAGCATAGCTGTATGGTCCTAATAGCAATGCTGGAATGGTCTTGGCTCATTCGAGGAGGCCTATTCTATCTTTTCTGTTGGTTGCCTCTGGCCTCCTTCATTTCCTTTTGTTTTTGTGAAAGGAAATTAAAGCCAGGTTTTTCACATGCTGGGCAAGTGTTCTACCACTGTGTCACATCCCCAGCCTCTCGTTCTTGCTTTGTAATGCTGCTTCAATGGAGGAGCTTCACAGTTTAAGTATGCCATGAACCCCTTGGAATTAGATTTGACCAGAGCAGAAACTGTAAAAGGAGGTAGCTAGAGGAATAGAATATAATAGCATCAACACGATTAAATATTTATTAAGTACTCATTATAGACTGGCCTTGTGCTAGGCATTTTATATCAATTACTTCATTTAATTCTTACAATCATTATGTACTATTAAGATCCCTAATGCACAGATGAATAAACATGGGCTGCATTGGGTAGAAGAGAGCAGGCAGGGCTCTTTTAGAAGGGTGGACTGGGAAAGCCTTACTACAGAAACTATATTTCAGGCAAGAAGTGTAAATAGTATTGAACTCTGGTGTTCTCCAGTTCTCCATTCTCCAGGACAATGAAAGTGTACTCCAGGCTGAGGTAGAGCATGTTCAGAGATGGAGATCTGAAGTTGCTCAGTGTGTCTGGCATACACGAGAAGGTGGTGGTCCTGCAAAGGTGTGGGGCCGGGGAAAGATTTAGGAGATAGATGAGAGATGGTTGATTAAGGTTCCAAGGACTGTGGAGGCTGTTTTGATTTAAGAATGAAACACGGATCTACAGTGGTTTGCGAAATGCAAAGTGTTAACCTGTTAATTCTGACTGACAGCTTGAATGGACTAAGAAACATCTTAGTTAAGCACATTTCTGGGTCTGTGAGGGGCTCTGTAGACCACAGATCATCAAGGTTCTGACACAGCAGTAAACTGGCCCATTGATGACTCTATGATGCAGAAGATGTGAAAGGTAGAAGTGGGCCTGGTTGAAGGATGCAGTTCACTAGGACATGGCCTGAGGTGCTTCTTGCTTTTTCATTTTCCTGTATCTTCCTCTCTGCTTCCTGTTTGTAGGGGATGAAGAGCCCTCCTTCACCTCAGGCTCCTACCACTGTGGAGTTCTACAAAAGCATACAGGACCAAGGGATGGAATCCTGAACCACTTGAAACCATGGGCCAAAAGCCCTCTCAAGTTGTTCATGAGAGAGGAACTTAAGTCACAACAGTGAGAATAGTAACCAACATGCCAGTTTAACACTTTATTTATTCAGACTCCCCCAGTGTCAGTTCACATCCACTGTGCTTTATTTAAAGAGCTCCGATGAAGAAACATCTGTTCCCTATTAATTAACCAACCCCGACTTCCAAAGAATTGTATTAAGTACTGATCGGGAGCAGAAGCCCAGGATAAAGCCATGCCCGGGCATCTTCTCCGAGTCTGCCCATGTGAACCTGACACTGAAGGAGGACCTGCCTCCTTTCATGGAGGATGTGTAATGGTCCACGGCAAGATGAGTTATGACCACTCTGAAGATGAACTTGGAGGATTCTAGGGAGAAAGGCTCATTTCAAATCACCCAGAGACCTCTTCTTTAAAGTTAGTATAGCCTGGGGGGAAATTACATTAAACATCCTTCCCTTGAACCAAAAGAGAAATGTGTAACACGAGTTTCTAAAGCTTGCATGGCCCCATATTGGTTTGCAGACCTTGAATCTGGATTCACTCTGTGAATATTTACAAGAGATAAAGCAATAAAAAGAGTGCACAGACACGTGAAGTGATTTATAGATTGTGTGCCCAAGTCATGGCCAAGCTATGGCAAAATTGTTAGGCAGCCCCCTGATTCTAGAATCTTCTTCTAAAAGTAGGGGGAAAGAGCACATTATTATTATGGATGATGTAACACTTCTGTACTTTTGAGCACTGGACTTAGCTTTTCTGAGGTGAAACTGCCACTTCATTATAGACTGGGTCACCTTCTAGAGATCATCGAAAACATTGGTAAGTCTCAGATACAATTCAGAATTGCCTGAGTCTCAGGGAAGACTCGGATTTTTAAACTGTACTGCGAATGTGAAAGACTATAGGGACGTTTGAATTTGGACTGAATGCGTTTTGCATTATGGATATGGCCACAAACCTATGGAGACCAAGGAGTGAAATGTGATGGTTTGAATGAAAATGGCCCCCATAGGCCATTTGCATACATTTGCATACTTGGTTTCTAGTTGGTGGAACTATTTGGGAAGAATTAGCAGGTATAGTCTTGTTGGAGAGGTGTGTCATTGGAGACAAGCTTTCAAGCTTCAAAGCCCATGCCATTTCTAGTTCTCTCTCTCTGCCTCCTACTTGTGGATAAAGATGTAGTTCTCAGCTACTGCTCCAACACCGTGTCTTCCTGCCACCACGTTCTCTCCCATGATGGTCACCAACTCTAACCCTCTGAAACTGTAAGCCCCAAATAAAATGCTTTCTTTTATAATTTGCTTTGGCCATGGCATCTTTTCTCAATATTAGAAGAGTACCTAAGACAGCTAACAAACAGAGGGAGAATCCATATCACACTACACAAAGAGATCTCAGAGTCACAGCTATCCACTTACTCTTCACAGGTGTCCCTGAAATCAAGCTGGCCTACTTGTAAGACCTGATTCTTCCATGACAAAGGTAATTTGGGGTCTTTCTAGGTCCTTGATTACCATTTTGTGAAAGGAGCCATTCACAATTATCTTCTCCAGCTTTGTTGCTTCAATGTGTACAGTCTTGACCCTCCATCCCCATCAAAGCAGCATATGAACAGTGTAATCCATGACAGGCATCTGAGGACTTACAGAGGGGAAGAATGCCCTCTCCACTCATTGTGACTTAGAATAATAGATTTCAACTTAAGGGATGAATTGGTGTCTCTCAACAGTTTCTAGATGGAAATGCCCAGGTCATGTCCCAGATTGATAAGTAGAATTCTCCAAGGTGACCTTCAGAAGCTGTTGCTAGAAAGCAACATCCTTGGCAGCAGACTTGCTTTGGATTTGGGTTCTGGACAAGGCAAAACCGAGGTCTCAGAAAGAAGGGCAACACCAGGAAGGAAGAGACTTTTGTTTGCAGAGTTTCCCACCCAGAGGGCTGACCAAAGAAGACAGCCTCAGCAGTCCTCGGAGCTGAACTGAGAGTCTAGGCTGCTGAAGTAACGGGATGTGTGGGACAGGATAGCTGCAGAGAAAAAAAAAGTCCCCAGCCATCATGGGGGTCATACCCCATGGGAACCTGGTGAAATCCCAGCAGGGAGCCACTGTTGAGCCCTTAAATAGTGCATGGAAAGACCAGACACTATGAGAATGGCAAAGTGCTAGTGGACACCTTAGTCACGACTGCTGAAGGGTCAGGCGTGGCTTAGTAGCATCTATGTTGTCCTGGATGTGATTTCCCAGAACCTGGAAGGGAGAATAGGGAGGAAGAGAAGAGAGAAGAGGGGAAGAGAGGGGATCACAGGGCAGGGGAGGACAGAGCTGTGTGTGCTGTACACAGCTGTAATTCTAGTACTCCAGAGGCTGAGACATGAAAGTCAGAAGTTTGCAGCAAGCCAGCTCTACATAGAAAGCCTATCTCTTCTCCCCACCCCAAATAAAAATGGCCACATAAAGATTTCTCTCTTCCCACTGGGTTTCTTGAACTTAGCTACAGGCATTTTGCAGATAATTGCTTTGTTGGGGTAGGGCCATTCTGTGCTTTTCAACAGTTTAGCTTCCGCTCTACCCTCTACTCATTAGCTACCAATAGCACTTGTCAGCCTAATGTCTCTAGAAATTGTGAAATGCCATAGGAGGTGGCGAGTCACCCTCAGTTGAAAGCCACTGCTGAGAGTCAGGGCCATAGCTTATGAGAAATGCTGAACTGAAATAGACCAGTCCTAGAGAAAAGTCATAATAGGATTGTGAATAGGCACCAGCATTTTAGAGGACCACAAAAGCAAAACTTATAACCTTTAAAGGAAAACAACATGACACAAACTCCCTGCCAGCTATCATTCACAATACACACCCCACTATAAAACACCGCTAGACTACTGAGGCAGGAAATGAGACCTGTAAACAAGACAGCAGTAGTCAACAGAAGCGGATGTTCAGGTGGTGCAGACACTGGAATTAACAAAAAGCCCCTAAAATAGCTATTACAACCATGCTCAAGGACTCACAAGAACAGAGAGGCATGATGGGAAAGAGATGGGGGAATTCCAGTGGTGAGATGGAAGCCACAAAAAGGATTCAAATGGAAATGATAAAACTGAAATTGTACTACTGTAACAAAGACTTCATAGCTGGGGTGAACAGCAGGCTGGAGTCCACGGAGTGATGGGCCAGAGAACATGAAGCTGATCAATAGAAAACGCTTAATCCAAGGAAGAGAGTAAAAAACAACCACTATTTAGACAGTCAATTGACTTTAGACTAATGTGTAAAGATTTTCAATGGGGAAGAGATGCTTGTCAGCACGTGGTATAGAAACAGGTAGAGGCATCGTGAAGAAGGAAAAACACACACACACACACACACACACACCTTATTAAAACCAAGGAGATAAGTCAAAGCCTACGAATAAAATTTAAAACCACAGGATCCTGAAAGAAAACCAAAGCCGATGAGATTGTGGGGCACAAACAGCAACAACGAAGCGTCTGTGACATGCTGGGCACTATCAAGATGGGAAGTTTTGGTCCTTCAAAGGCACCATTACAACAGGAGTAAAAACGTGAAAAGCTCAGGGGAGGCATTTTTAAAGCACATATTTACAAAAGAGAAGTAACAAAAAGCACAAGAGATTGACTACACCTTGATTATTTAAAAACAAGCCAACAAAACCAACAAAACCCCAAAGTTTTAGGTAAGAGATTTTAAAAGATGCTTATGAATTTTTTTATATCATAAAAAACTACATATCCAAAATTAGCCAGTTAGTACGTGAAGTGTGCTCACCGTTGTGGGTCAGCAATAAAAATGAAAACTATAGTATGTACGAATACATGCACTGGTACTCAACTTTGGAAGCGTATAGGGTATCTGGGACTCATAGATGATTGCTTCGTACTAATATAAAAATAGAAATGTTGGGAATCTTCTGGTGAAATAAAAAGAAAAGACAAAAACAAGACAAACCCAACCTGTTTGTTCTGTGACTAACGAATTCTACTGCTAAACATTTCTCCGGAGGGAAGAAAACTGATATTTAGGCACCAAGAATCACAACAGCCTGACTGACAGTATCTCCGTATGGGAACAGCCTAGATGCTATTCGTGGCTCAGACGGACCCCACCTTCCTCTAAGAGCCTCTCTCTATTACCAGCTGAAATCTGCTCAGCAACAGCAGCATAAAGCTCTGTCACCTGTAACATTATGGGAAACTTTCAGAAAGCACTGAGCTGACTGGGGCAGATTATTAAGCGAACATGGAAAGCGAAAGGGGCCACTCGCTCCGGAGCCCTTTAAAGACCTCTGTCTGATAAGAATCCAGAATTCCAGCTCAAGAGAGTGAGAGACCTTGCAACAGTCTTCAGTGTTCAGGGTTCTACTGAGGTTGAAAGAGTTTTAAGGCTGGGTGAATGCTAAAGGAGCTCCCAGAGACTGTGGCAGCAGGCACAGAGCCTGCACAGGTCCAAGCCAGACAGGGTCCCAGTCTGAGAGGTGGAAGCAGACACAAGCTCCCATTCCTAACCAAGAAGTTACATGTAATTGATCCTCCCTCGCAAAGAAACAATTAGTTTTCTTCATTGGAGTCTTACTGGGCGTATTTAACCATACTTCAGAGTTGGCCCCATGCTCAGCAGCAGAAGGCCATTATGGAGTGAAACCAATGGGATTTTTGTAGACTTCTTATCTCATTGTTTTGTTTGGTTGTTGATATTTTTTTTTTGCCTTATTGGTCTTGCACTTATATGTTATACATTTCTTGACCAATAGGAAACAATTGGAAAATTACATTTAAAAACACTATCATTTACAAAGCATGTAATGACACATTTGGCATAAAATATGTTAAAAGTCATCAAATGTTCCTGAAGTAAATTGAAGATTTAAATAGATGAGGGAATATACAATGCCCATAAACTGGAATGTTTGAAACCCACCTACCTTGATCTCACGTAGCCAAGGCAGGTCTTGAACTCCTTATTTAGCTGAGGATAACCTTGAAACTCTAACCCTTCCAGGACTATAGGTATAGACCACCAAGTGCAGTTTAGGGTCTCTGGATTGAATCCAGGGCTTTGTGCACATTGGCCAAGCCTGTAACAACAGAGCTGTAGCCCCAGCCCTGGAAGAGGCAATATTCTCAGCATGATAATTGGGTGTATATACTAAACTGAAACCTAAGAAAACCATCAACATTGTTATGGAATTGGTAATTCCATCTGAAAATTTGTATGATAATACAAAGGACCATTAGTGCTAAAACAATTTTTAAAAAACTGAAGGTCCCATACTATCTAATTTGAAGACCTACTAAAAAGCCAAAAAGCCAAGACAGCATAATATTGGCATAAGGACAATTAAGAACTTGGAGCAGTTAACTGATGTCCCATGGGAGTTCAACGTGGCAACAGAGACGCCAACAAATGGTGCTAGGACATCTAGATAACTGTGAGGAAACACTAATCCAGTCCTACCTCTCACTCTACAGAGTTCAAGCTAAGACCTAAGAAGGCCTAAATGTAGATACTGAAACTCTGGAGCTCAGGACTACCTTCATAACCCTAAGGCAAGAGGATATTCTTATACAGGATCTTAAAAGCACAAATCACCAGAACTAAACTTAAACTAGCTTTTACCTAAGTTAAAAGTCAAAAGCTATATACAAAAGAAAGAAAGAAATTAAGAGAGAGAGAGAGAAAGAAAGAAAGAAAGAAAGGAAGGAAGGAAGAAAGAAAGAAAGGGGGAAGGAAGGAAAAATGAAAGGAAAGGAAGTCACATACTGGAAAGATATTAGCTCAAAAATTAAAAGAACCACCCCTCCCATGAGCAAAGGATTCAAAGACGACACATCATAAAAAGGAGATGCATGAAGAAGCCCATGCCAAGGTGTTCAGCATCATTTGTTACCAGAGAAACTCAAATCGCAGCTATGGGAAGAGCTTCCTTCACACCCACTGAAATGGCTAACATTAAAAGCGAGTCATCACTAAATGTCAAAGCAACGTGAATCAATGGAAGCTGTCATGCTTCGCTGGTGGGAGTGTAAATGTTACCAGTACTTGGGAAAACTCAGGCAGCTTCTTATGAAATTAACCATATGACCCAGCGTCCTACCTCAGAGATAGCTCAAGCTACCATGAGACAGTGAAGAATACGCCATCACCCCAGAGTGTAGATGCCACCCTATAATGTTTGTGACATTCTTAGTATGGTGGCAGTGGTGATGGAGGCTTACCATGAGATCCTGGAGGACTGAGGTGTTTCTGAAGAAGCCAGCCTCTCCTCTGATGCAGCCACTGCAGACATCAAAGTGACATTTTACTGAATGGCTGAATTGGAAGGGATAAGTGAACTGGAAATTTGGACGTCAATGGGCTCAAATCTACAGTTCAGAGAAAGCATGTAGACTGGAAGAGGTGACACGCACCTGCAATACAGCGCTGGGAGGCAGAAACAGAGGGAGCCTGACTTTGAGGAGGAAGTTCCATTGCTACATTAGCAAGACCCTTCTCAAAAAGAAAAATAAAAGGTGTGAAGGCAGGAAGGAGGAGGAGGAGAGAGCGGGGGCTTGCGCAAATGCATGACCCACATAACATGAGATTCTATTGGTGTGAGCAATTTGAAGGTAGGACACAGGCTGCCTTGCTAGGGAACTTGAGCGTTGAACTGATTCAAAGATCAGTGAGTCAGACCAGCAGGATGGAGACTCCGCTCAGGAGGGAAATATAAAGCAGGGAGGACTTGATCCAGCCGGCTGTGCTCATTTGGGCACTCTGTGGACAAGTGGGGCATGGAAAGCATAGCTGATAGTTGTCGGTCAACATGGGCTTCTCGAGGAAGCCTCCTAGTGCCAACTAGCCACCAAACCTGGGGTGTGCTAGGCCACTGTGCCACACCAGGCTCTCTAATCAGTGGGGGTAGGGGTTGGGGGTCTGGAGAGTGAATGCCTTTAGCTAAGCACAAGCTTTGATGGAGGAGCTTGGGGTAGGGAGCTCAGGAGAGAGGAAAGTCAGGCAGAGAGTATGACTAACTCCAGACTAGGTGGGCTAATCATTTTAACCCTGAAAAAT
>JADRCD010215465.1:0-22168 GCA_019843815.1 Montemys delectorum
GCGGCTGTCGTAGAGTTTTCGAAGCAGGGATGGAGGTAGCTGATAGAGATCAGATTCCTTGTAGGGGAGAGGAGTAGAGAGCTGAGGGATAAGATCCACACCCCACCCACTTGCTCTCATCCTGCACAAAACAGCCTTACCCCAAACCCACCACAGCTGAACCAACACCCCATTTCCTTCAGGATTTCCTCTAGCTTACTCTGGAAGAGAAGTGGGCGCATAAAGTGTGGCGTGTGGGCCAGCAGCACTGGGATGGAGTCAGAAATCCAGACTTACCTGAGACCTCCTGGAGAGGACCTGAATCTGAATGTGACCCCATGGTGTTGATGTGCATGATGAAGTTTGGAGCCATGTGGCAGCTTCTGAGTGCCTGGCCTGTTGGCCTGATTTCCCAGAACTGACTTCCTGGGATGCTGGTCATGCTATCTCCTAAGGTCAAGGGTGATTGTCTCCTGGAATCCCCACCCAGCTCTGCCAGCTCTCAGTGACAAAGTCACAAGTTCAAAACCAGCTTGCTCACAGACACGGTTAGTCCACTGAGTGAGACATGAACTAGCCACACTCAAGAAAGGCTCATCATACTTAGCAGGTGTCCTCTAATCTGTGCTCTGTGACTTGGTTCTGAGGTCAGGTGGCAGCGGGCAGCCAGGGCACATGTGCAAACATGAGACTCCCTACTGTGCGCAGTGTCCGTGGACAATGCTCTCTCCCTTGCTCTTCAGCACGGCTTTCTGCTTCTCATGTTTTTTTTCTCTCCCCTTTCCACCCTGGATCTAGAATTTCTAGGTTCCAGAGCTGCTGCCCTGTAAGACCACAACATTATCCTCATTTTTTTTTCCTAGCAACTCGGGCACAGCGGGTTGTGGGTACATGGCATGCATGCCATTAACTAGAGCCCAGAGAAGTGCTGCTGCTGACTGGGTTAGGGGTGCTTGCCTGAACCGCAGCTGTGCCCCTCTCTGGAGTCCTAGCATCCTTGGGCTGCTGTGTACAGCAGAACACACCCCAGACAAGCCTCCCAGATACCCACACACGCATGTTTGCCACCCAGTAATCTCATCCTCATAGACTGTGGGCAGAGAGATGATCTCTTTTGTTGACCAAGAGAGGCAGAGGGGTTTTCTTGTTGCCGAAGGCTCTGAAGCAAGCTTGTCTCTGAAGTGAAGAACGCAGACAGTCTTACCACCCTGACTGCACAGGGTCCAGCCTGTGTCTGACACTTCCTGATACACTTTTTGTTGTTGGTGGTGGTGGTGGTGATTTTTTTTGGATCTGGTATAAGTGTTGCCACCTGCACAGCTGCCCTGACAAACGAACGTGTGCTCATGTTTTGTGTGTGTGTGTGTGTGTGTGTGTGTGTGTGTGTATATGTGTGTGTGTGCGCGCGCGCGTGCACGCGCGCACATGAGAGCATGCGCACATATGCACGAGTGCTTCCCCCCCTCCCCCCCAGGCACACAGCTTCCCGGAAGCCACTTTTTCCAAATTGTTCAAGCACTCAGCCCCACTCCTGTAATGAGATGCTGAACAGACTGGAGCTGGAGAGGCATCGAGGCTTCACACACTGAATGTGTAATAAGTCCCACCTGTAATCATCTTAAAAGCATTTGTACCCATGCAACTGCTGTCAACTCAAAACCCTGGGACGACTTCCTCCTGCACGCCCCTACGCCGACCTGACAAGGCCTATTCTTTTTCTTAGAAGAACTTTGGAAATCCAGGCTCACCCCGGCTTGTCTTTGGGTTTCTGTTTTACTAATCTGACTAAGCAGAGGCTAGAAGTAGGCTGGGGAGAGGAGAGGAGAGGAGGGGAAGGGTTGGGACCTTGGACACACCTGAGACTGCAAGAGGTGGGTAAGAGTGTGTGTGTGTGGGGGGGGTCTGCATCTTGGAAATTAAAGAACACATGTAACTGACAGCATATATAATGCAAACTGCTCAGTCCATATAATGCTGAACAACATTCTTTAGGATACACTTTATTCAAGACACAGAGGGATACCCTGGAGACAAGATGGATGCAGGAGAGGACCAAAGATACAGAGAAAGTTAGAGACGAAATGTCTAACCCCAGCAGCCCACCTTCTTCCCTCCAGCTATCCAAATAGAACCCCAAGTCTCCCTGAGGTGCTGGACTCTATCAGGGGACATCTTACCTTACTGAGCCTCCCTCCCTGTCCCTGTGGCTCCTCACACACAGCCCCGAAGGTCCAAGCGAAGCTGAGGGCGAGGACAGCCGAGAACAGCATGGCGCTCCTCATGGTGCCTGAAGGACAAAGCTGAGAAGGAGGGAAGGCAGCTTGGAGGAAACACAGGAGGCCTTCCTGACCTGCACCGGGCTCCCACCATGGTTTTCTGGCCCCCGGCTCCCCTATCTGAAGCCTGATCTGAAGAGTGTTGGATGCATCTCTGAGAAGGGGGTACATCATTTTGGCTCGGCTTCCCAGGTCCCCCATTAAGCATAACATCCCCCCCCCCCAGGATCTGCCCCAACAATGTGCAACGGTGTGGTGCTGGGACCTCCAGGTCCCGAGGATGGTAGACTCACAGGATATGCATTTTTCCTCTGGCTTTGGAAGAGCCCCGGTACTGTTCTACAGCACTGCATAACCCAAGACTTAAACAGAAACTTTCTGACCTGTCGGAATCAGTCTTGACTCTGGCCCCAGATGCCAAGCATTAACATCTCCCCATCTTGCTGGGCATTTTCTGATCTCCTTCCTGGTGCCCTGGTTGCCCATCAGAGGCTACCGTCTCCTCTGTCCCCTCCTGACTTGCATCCCTCAGCCTTGGTGTCCGTTTCAGGCTACCACACAGTCTTCCCTGAACCTACCTGTGGAGCTGAATGGCTGGCAGGATCAGGGAGCTGGCTGGTGCTGCTGTGGAGACAGAGACAAGAGTACAGGGGCTCTGGAAGGTGGCAGGAACCAGTCCTAGCTCCCTGATAAAGGTTCTGGGAGGGTTTGGGGGAGTCGAGGGGAGGGGCTGAGAGTCTCCAATCCCAGGGTGGCTGGAAGGGAGGAGGAAGGCTGGTAGGGGAGAAAATGCAGGCTGCAGTCACATATCCAGACATGCGCGCATGTACACACACACACACACACACACACACACACACACACACGGTCCAGCAGTGAGCTGGAGTTGTCCAGCAGCCCACTTTCCAGAGGCAGCCAAGGCAGCTCTAAGGAAAGTCATAATAGTGTGTGATTTCTCAGAAAGTCACATGCCAGGTCTAGCTCAGTAGGTGTGTCTCCTGGACCCCTCTCCCTTTAAACCTCCAGGGTTGACTGCCAGCCTGGAACAGCTCAGACAAGTGTCTCTGTCCCTGCCACCACCATGACAACCCCACCTGAAGACTGAAGACTCACTGGGGTGAAGCTGGCCCCCTCTGGTCTTCTCCCAGTGGGAGCTCTTCTGTCTCCTGGTCCTCCCCCCAGGGAGATGCGGTCTTCTATGCTGAGACCCCCTACCTCCTCCCACCCTACCCCTCTCCTTCCTGACTTAGCTGCCTCAGCTGCCTCGGGCTGGAGTTCCGTCTGCAGCGTCTGAGAGAAGGAGCAAACCCTGCCCACCTTGCCCATCCTGCCCACCTCCCCACCTTGTGCTTTGCAACCTCATCTCTCAATTGCCTCCCTTTCCCTCTAAAGCTCAGACATCTTTTCTGACCCTTCCAGCCTTTACATCTCACATAGATGAAGGGGCTTTTCTTACCCAGGAGGGAGAGACTGAGGGACGGGAAAGTCCCAGCATCAGAATTGGAACTCAGAGAGGGCCAGTCATGCACTTGGGAAGCAGCAGCTGGGGCCTGGCCATAGGGTTTAGATACTCACCAGGAGCTTAGATATGCAGTAGGCATTTGATTCTCCTCACCTCCACAATAGAAATAAAAATATACCCATTTTTCTGATTAGGAAACTGAGGCTAGGAGGTTTGCTGACACACTCCAGTACACAGAGCTACTAACTAGTGAAGTGCCATGGTCTGGGCTCTTCTTACTCTAAATCCATCACTGTTTTTACTGCATGGCATGTTGACCTTTGAGAGAGCCATATATCTGCTCTTCCAGAGGGCAGAGGGCCATCTTTCTGAGTCTCAGAGATTTGGAAAAGTCAACCCTTTTACAGGAGAGTGTAGTGTGTGCCCCCTGTTTACCGTAGGCTCCTCCTCCAATCACTCCATTTAAAATTGCTACCACCTACTGATATTTTACTCATTGTCTCTGTCAAACGCACCAACTCTACTAAGCATCGCGAGGACAGGAATTTTGTCTGCTACTGAACCCCTCACCCCACAGTGTCTGGCATATCATATATGCTCAATAAAAATTTATGAAAAAGGAAGCGAGAGCCAAGGTTTGTGGATTTTGTTTTGGTTTTGATTTTTTTAATTTCTACCCCAAATATGAGCATCTGAATTGCTTATTGGTTCCTGAAGTCCTTTCTCCACTCTGCACACCCTGGGACTTGGGTCATCGTAATAAAGTCACGCTGGCTACACAGGGCCCCATGTTCACCCCAGAGTGTGGGCAGCAGCTGGGTATCAAGGTCTCTTTATGATATGAGAGGATAATGGGGCCTCATTAAAAGTTTCTCATTAGCCAGTTAATTGCAGGACAGTGTGGGCAAAGAACGGGCCAGCACCCAGAGTTGTGGATATTTGCTGAGGAGAATAGAAGTGGGGGCTGTTTACATTCGAACTGCATGACACGTTCCTTAGAGAACTGTTTCTAATCCAACCCTAGATGGCTCCTTCCTCCCCCCTTCTCTCCTCGCCTGCCTGGGGACAGAACACCAAGCTGGGCAGGCCAAAGGAGTTGCCTATGCAAGAGCAGATGTGAGGAGCTGGAGAGATGGCTCAGCAGTTAAGAGCACTGACTGCTCTTCCGAAGGTCCCGAGTTCAAATCCCAGCAACCACAAGGTGGCTCACAGCCATCTATAATGAGATCTGACGCCCTCTTCTGGAGTGTCTGAAGACACCTACCGTGTACTTACACATAATAAATAAATCTTTGGGCCGGCCAGAGCAAGAAAAAAGCAGATGTGAGTCCAAAAGCTAAGGACCAAAAGCCTAGTGGCCCCAGCTCTGTCAGCCCCCGCCCCCAACACAGCCATCCCTATACCAGAGCACTGATGACATCAGCGAATCAGGCCTTCAGCAAAGGTCCATCATGAATAATGTCCTTTGATGATGCTGGAGCTCACGGAGGATGGCAGGAGTCGAGGCTGGGGGGAGCTGATCACCCCTTGATCTCTGGGATTAGTGAAGACTTGAAAGAGTGGATGCCACCCAAGCTAGCAGTGGTGGAGGAGAAAGGCTAGAGAGAGCTGGAGCGGTTTTTCCCCCCCACAAATCACATGCAAACAACATGTAAAGTGTCTGTTGCAGCCATAGAGTCCCACAGCTCAGATGCTGTCGCCATAGAGAAGGCAGAGCATAAAGTCGGGGTTTGTAGCAGCGGCACCCCCATCCGTGACCACGCTGTAGGTGTGTCCAGTTGTCCAGAGCCGAGACAGGTTAGACAGCCACTCTCTGGGGCACAAGCTCGTGTGCACAGGTGTCAGCCCACCATGTGCTCTGCTGTGGACTCCCTTGGTGTCTGAAGAGACGCTGAGTTGAGTGGGGCTGAGCCAAGTGTGACAGAGAAGGACCAACCAGTACCTCCATCAAGAACTAGGAAGAGGCCCTGAGGGCAGGGAAAGGAAACTGAGCCTGGACTGTGTCGGAGCTGCAAGGCCCTCCATTGAGAGGGCTGGATGTGCTGAGCCGAAAGGCTGAGATGGGCTCGGTTGCACTATCCTGATCCCCGCGGGGGTAAAAAAGTCAACTCCAGCCCTTTCCATAGGGAAAATGGACTCAGGGCTCTAGAAGAAAGGAGAGAGGAGGCAGGGGAGGCAGGACAGGGTGCTGAGCCCTCCCCTCAGCGCCGAGGAGGAGAATGGAGGCTCAAAACCTACTTAGCCCTCCCCATCCCTGCCCCCACCCAGGGAGCTGGCAGCTCCCTCAGCTCTGGGAAAAGAAAAGCAGGATGGGGAGCAGCAGCTGCATTTTCTCCTGAAATTGCTTCTGAAAATGACCAGACACTTCACTGGGAGAGTGACGACAATTTGGGCCCTGGGAGCCGGAGCCGAGGCGGAGTGCGGGGGCGATCGGGCGCAGGTCACCACCCGCTCCCCGCCAGACAGGATCTTCTGATTCTGAGAAGTCAAGGTTGGCGTTGTCATCTGGGGAGTGGGGAGGCTAGACAGAGCCTGAGCTACCCCTACTTCAGACCCAGCCCCCTCAGGACAGGCTCTAGCCTCATGCTGCCCAGGGCCCTTCGCAGCCCAGAGCAAGGTACGCCAAAGCTTTGGCTCGAGGCTTGGGCTCAGGGATAGAAAGAGATTAATCTGCAGGCGGGAAGGATAGTTAATCAGGACTCCCGCCAGCATGATTACTTGGGCCCGTGAGCTGCCTACCGATGGAGGCTGCAAGGGACCCCAGCCTCAGAACTCAGCGAGCTCAGAGCTGTGGAGTAGGCAAGGGGGAGGCGGGGATGAAAGAAGGAACTTCCAGAGACAGGAACAACAGCAGCCCTTCCTGCCTCTCCCTGGGTACAGATCTACATTTTACTGCTGTGTGCAGTGTGTTCCCCAAAGACAGAACAGGGTGGTGAGACAGGACAGTCTATGAGGAAAAGGAAATAAAGGACAGTGGGGAAAGATATAAAGCAATAGCTTTCTACAAAATATTACATACTAACACTGTCAAAAGCCCACACAAGCAGAGACGGTGAGAGATAACGACAAGGAGGAAATATGGAAAGACAAGAGGGACGGAGTCCGTCCTAGAGATGAGCACGTCTGAACCAGGGGGTCTGCCCCTGTCAGGGGCTGCCAGCTGTGGATCCCAGCTGTGGGGCACGGAGAGAAAGAGTATTTCTGGGCACGCTGCAGAGGCTGGTGGAGATCCTGGGAGCGCTGTCCCCACATACCCCACCTTGCTTCAGCTTGCAACCTGCAAGCCTTAGGCTTCTTTTCAGGCTTTCTCTCTAAGGAGCCTCGTCTCCAAGAAAGGCATCCTCCGGTCTTCCCTCCAGGGACATATTTAATGAATCAGCCTGTTGGCCACCTGCGACCTGAGCCCTATCCCAGACTTCTGCACCCCCACCCCAGTGTCTCTAAACTCTGTCAGAGCTCAGCCGGTCAAGGAGGCCAGAGACAATTCTTCTTTTCCTTATTGTCTGTACTAGCTGTCTCCCGGGAGCGTAAGGAATGTATGGGGGTGGAAGATCTGAGCACAGCAGTGTGAAAATCAAGGAATGGAGGAAACAAATAAGTGTATGGATCTGAGTGAGGGAAGAGGGAAGTGGGGGGGGGCCACCAGCACTGCCCAGACCTTTTTGAACCGCTCGATTTATTAATGGTCAGACGGGCTGAAGCTGGGAGGAAGCTGCGTTTGGGTAAGAATTCTAGAAAGGTCCAAGGAACAGGGAGGTCCTCTTCAAGGGTTCTTCTTCTCCAAGCCCCGCCTCACGGTCAGAAGAGCGAGACAATGAAGTTCTGTTCCAGAGGAAGAAACTGCATCTCCGAGAGGCCCCGACCTCCTCACCGCACAGTCACCTCCATGGAATTACTCCCCTTCTTCTTACAGGTCAGCTTTCTGTCCCCACGCCCCTCGGGGCCCTGGATAACCCTAACAGCCACACTGCCCTCCTTGAACCTCAGTGAGAACCTGGAAAGAAGAGACAGAGAAGCCCAAGCTAGTACCTCCATCCTCCATGCCTGCCTCACCCTGGGGCGAACTCGAACTCTACCCCCACCCATCTGATGACTCAAGACCTGAGGGAACTTGGCGCATGGAGTCCAGCCATGGGGGAGGGAGGCCAGGGTAACGCTGAGGCAAACCCACGAGCTGCCTCACTTTTCTGAGTGCACGAACTTCCCGGTCACAATGACCAGTGTTCTGGTCACCTGTCCCGAGCTGTCCCTCATCTCCAGCCCATGGCCTTACTTCTCAGTCACAGTGACAGAAAGCTGCCTCTGTGTGGCATCCAGCACTGCCTGGTACATTTTTGTCAGCAGTTCAACCACATGGTCGCTGACTAGCAGGATATCCCCCTTGGAGACTGCCGATGACATCTTAGGAAAAAGGGAGAAAATTAATAAAGATTAATGCCTCCCCCAGCAGCCTGAAGGACGTCAAAGACCCATAGTGAGAAATATAGTTCTAGCATATCCAGCCCACCTCAGCCCCAGGACACCCACTCCAGAGACCCCACCTATGAGGTTCAAATACCTCACTCAGATGCAAGCTAAAGAGCCCATCCTGGAGGCTGGTGACTGATACCCCAGCCACATCCTCCAGTCCTATGACAATTTGGGCCTGGGACTTCTTGGCATCTGTGAGAATCACGTGCCTCTTGGTCAGGAGGAGAATCCGTGCTGATGTCTAGAGAGCAGATGGGAGAGTGAGGACAGGCGTTGCCACCCAGCCCAACCCCTGGGCAAAGCCCATGAGATCGGCCTCTGTGGGCTCTTCACCTTGCCATTGCCGCGGTTGACCTTCTTTATGGTGTCTGCCACCAGGACAGGCCCCTCCTCCCTGCCCTTCAGCCTCTGAAGCTTGGGGCTCCCTTGTAGTCCGATGTAATCACCACGAAACGGGATAGGCACACTGAGGACATGTGAGAGGTGCACCATGTGAACAAAGCCTTCCCGAGGGCCCTGCTCTTGTACCACATCTTATTTTAGAGATCCAGAAACATGGTCTAGGATCAACACCATCAGAACTACAGTGCAGCATGCACGCAGGCACGCATGATGGGTCAGAGACTTCAAGGAGGTCACAACTCAAGTGTCTCCAGTCCTCCCCGGCAACTCTGCTGTGAGTTCAAGCTAAGAGGTGCCACCTGACAGAAATGGAGGCCCTCACCTCTGGGGGTAGGAAGCCTTCTTGCCCTTAAACAGTTCACTGGCGCAGAGCTTTTCCCTCAGTGTCTGCACCTGCTGTGGGGACAGCTGGTCTCGGAACTTCCTGCACTGTGAGGAGGAGACATCTCAGATCATGGAGGTGATCTTACGCTCTAGGGAGAGATTGAGGAAAGGAGGCAGGAGGACAGGAGGAGAGATCTGGAGAGGAAATAACAGGGACACAGGAAGGGGCCTGGAGAACTAAGGGGGGTCACGGAGGGAATTGAGGTGTTGAGGAAAGAGTAGACACCAGCGAATTCAAGCACCGTGAAAGCTCGTGGCCAGCACACAGGACCAGGTTTAGCCTAGGTGGGCAGCCCACAATATTTCCTAAATAAAGGAATTGCACCTGCTGGCATTATGATGTGACATGAACTTAGTCACAAATGTCGTGTGGTTCTCACTTGCAGGAGTTTCCCACTGCGGTGAGGCAGCCAGGACCAAGGAGCAAAGAGCAGAGGTCTGGGTGGTGGAATGACCTTGCAACCATCCTGGATGTGCTTGTTGCTAACGTTCTGACACTTACAAGTGGGAATGAAATTTATGTCTATTTTACCAGAGTAATGAAAGACGGAATCAGGAGGGAAATAAGGGGAGGGTCATGGGAGAGAAGGGAGGGGCCTTGGAAACTCCACCTTCCACTGGTAGAAGAGGCGCTGCAGCTCCTGATTGGCTGTGTTGAAGCACCTGTAAGGGGCAGCTGGCCATGTGTTGTCCAACACTTTGGTGGATGGCAAATTCTTCTTCAGATTCAAGAGGAATTTCTGTGTCTGGGTTGAAAGCAGAGCATTAGGAATGGGAACCTGAGAGGGTCAGCTCTGAGGCAGGCAGGCTCACACCTGGTCCTGCCGCTCAAGAGGACAGCACCTAATGAGAGTAGGGAGCAGGGCCGAGGAGGAGGAGGAGGAGGCGGCAGCGGCGGGACAGGCTTGCCTCCTGGGTCTCTGCGGGTGTGCACTGTGCTCTGGGGGATGGGAGTTCGGAACACAGGAAGCAGTGGGATAGGGGGCTGACCACAGGGATAGTGTACTGGCTGGGTTTGTGTGCCAACTTGACACAGGCTGGAGTTATCACAGAGAAGGGAGCTTCAGTTGGGGAAGTGCCTCCATGAGATCTAGCTGTGGGACATTTTCTCAATTAGTGATCAAGGGAGGGGGGCCCCTTGTGGGTGGGGCCATCCCTGGGCTGGAAGTCTTGGGTTCTATAAGAAAGCAGGCTGAGCAAGCCAGGGAAAGCAAGCCAGTAAGGAACATCCCTCCATGACCTCTGCATCAGCTCCTGCTTGCTGGCCTGCTTGAGTTCCAGTCCTGACCTCCTTTGGTGATGAACAGCAATGTGGAAGTATAAGCTGAATAAACCCTTTCCTCCTCAACTTGCTTCTTGGTCATGATGTTTGTGCAGGAATAGAAACCCTGACTAAGACGGATAGGGAGTGAGGTGGATGCTTCAATGCCAAAGCTAGTCTCTATATATTGTCCTGTGGCCTTCTCTTCTCTCGAGTCACAGTGACCTCTGTGTGTGTGTGTGTGTGTGTGTCTGTTATTGGATAGACAAATCAGTGGTGCCTGATACCCTCAGCCTGCCATTCAAAGCCCTCCACTTGGAGCCCAGGGTCGTGTGCCAGAAGCCCCTGGACTCCCACTATTCCAACCAGAAAGGTTTCTTGCCACAGCCCGCCCCCCCCCACCCCGCTTCTTTGCACTCTCAAGGATAATTGCCTACTTCTTGCCAAACTGATAGCTCAGCTCCGCCATGGCCTGAAGCCTTCCCGGATGCCCCAGTATCTCCCATAATACCCTTCCAGCCAGTGAGGAGCTGCTGAGTGCTTACTTTTTCTAGATCTTCAGTGTCCAAGCCTGCCTAGAGCCATGGGCTGTCCAAACTTCTGTTGGAAGGACTTGGGCAGTGGCTAGAAACTTAGAAATCAAGCGCTTTACATCCCAGCCCTACCAGCTATAGGCCCTGGAACAAATTAATCAGCCTCCCTAAGTCTTTGTTTGTTTGTTTGTTTGTTTGTTTAGATAGGATCTCACCAAGTGCTGGAATTAAAGGCATGCCACAGCACACCTGGCCTGAGTCTTAGTTTTTTAACCTAACTGGGGAAAATGGAGGGCCTACAGAACAGGGCTGTTAGAAGCCTTAGAGGCAAGCATAGAAAGAGTGTGGCATATTGTGAGTGTTCAGAGGAAGCGCCACTAGGCTAAAGGCCAGAGCAAAGTGTCAGAAGCACTGACAGAATCCATGACCAGGATTCTTGGAGTGTGATTTATTGAACCACACACCTCCTGCGTTGACGTTCAGCAGCTGCGTGACAAAGCACAGGTGAAAGGAATGTTGAAAGAAGAGCGATAAGAGCAAAACCAGATAGCAGGCCTCAGGTGTCTAGAGAGACCGCACGTACTGTGGGGAGAGACAGGCCAAGGAGGGGGGCACGGGGCCGGGGAGAAGGGGGCGCAGAGGCAGAGGTATCACAGGCCTCAGCTGCAGAGGCCCTACTCCTCTCTAACCACACCATCCAGGCTCTAGGATGACAAACAGGCGTTCCAAATGAGGCACTTCATGATCAACTGAGCATACCTGGTGAGAGTCCTAAGAACTAACAGTCACCTGAGGTCACTACACCTTCCTGCAGCCCTCAGGCTAGGACTAAGGCCCCCATGTCCCCTCCTGTCTGGCCTTTCCCAATGCTTCACTGGGGGCCTGTCCCTCTGTGGCTTTCCCAATATCCTCTCAGAAGCGCCACCACCATCTGGCAGACATCCTACGGGAAGCTACCCACAGCTGGAGGCCTCCTTCAGTCAGTTCTTTCCAAAGATGCCCCTCCTCACTTGCCTGGGCTTCAAGGAAATAAGAGGAAGGTTGACTCCTTTCACCTCAAAATGGATCTTAGAGGTCAGGCTAGTTAGTCTTGCATGTGTTTAGTCCACTTTGTAAGAAGGCTAGCCCCAGCTAATTTCTTGCTAAGCCTGTGACTACGGCTCAGGTTTACTCCTTAACACAAGATGCAGACAGCACCTACCTACCTGAGCTGAGTGATGTCTGATGTGGCTCCAGCCATGGGCACTGGAGTTTGCTCCCAGTGTGTGACTGCTCCATCCCATGGAATGAATAAGCACCAAGGGAAAGCTCACAACCACCCCCCCCATGTCCCCCAAGACTGCCCCAACTCCTCACCCCACTCCTACCTTAGCCCCACTTACTATGCTCTGGTAGATAAAATTTGCCAAGGTGAGGGCAGCGCCTGACCGGAAGTATTTTCGATAGTTCTTGCGGGCCTAGCAGGGACGGGTGAGGAAGAAGTCAGAATGAGGACAGTCTAGAAGAGGTTCTGTTATTTTGTTTTCAACCAAAGTACAGAGTCAGGAAAAAAAATCAAGAAATAACAAAGGGCTGAGATTATAACTAGAAAATGATATGAAGTCACCTACAGCTAAGGGCAGGAATGCTCCCACACCTACACGCTGGTCTCCTGGATTCACACCCCCAGCCAGAGCAGTGACCCTAGGAGGCCTTTCTCATGGCACAGGGATAACCCAGCAGAAGCCAAGTGTGGGCAGGGACCCCTCTTCCCTTTCTTACCTTCCACCCTCTCACGAAAGCCTGGATCAGCAGTACTGACGACCGTATCTTCCCGTAGTGCTTCTTTTGCTGTAGGGAACACACATGGGCAAGGTTAGGAAAAGCCACACATGTCCCTACCACCACCACCACCACCACCGCCCCGCAACAGGAGTGGTGACTGACGTGGTGCTTGGGAAGTGGCAGTACCTTGTTGCCCCGAAACCAAGCGGAGATGAGGATCTGACTCTTCCGCATCTGCTGGTAGTGGGTCCGACAGCGCCAGCCCCGATAAACCTTCTGGATGAGGGTGGCCAGCTGCTGAAGCCTCAGGCGCCTTTGTTCTTCCAGGTAGAAAAGCTGGGGGCGGGGGAGGGGGCAAAGAGGGGCTTGTTCTTTCTCGCACTACACTGCAGGCTTCCCAGCTAGCACCTTACATGATCAGTGTCTACTATAGCAGGCCAGGCTCTACAGTTAACTCCTAGCTTAGGGAAGAGAATGTCCCGCACTCAGTTCCCAGGGCGGCGTCTGTCTTCCTCAGGCACCATCCCTCCCGTCCTGTACTGGATGAGGCCTTCCTCTTTCTCCGGTGAGCTTATCACAGCTCCACATGCCACCCCCACCAAATGCAGCAGCACATTTCCCGACTCACGGTCTTGGGGCTTCTCATAAAGATCTTTGTCTTCCCGTAGGCGAACTCCTCTGACGACAAAGTCAGAGACCCGAGGACCTTCTCCACACCTTCCCTACAGGGACAGATGGTGACAGCTGCAAAGAGGTGTGTCAGGGCAGAGTCCTCCCCACATCTCCCTTATCCCTCTGCAGTCTGGTTGAAGAGAAACGCCATTTCCCCAAGAACCCATCCGCCTGCTTCAGCAGGTTTATTCAGCCCCCTCTCCCTGCTGGATCTTACCGATCCTCTCCATTCCAGCGAGGCCAGGTGCTCCGGCTGAGCAATCGGTACCTTTCCAGGAATGGCTTATAGCCCTGGCGGAAGGCATAGCCAGCCCTGCGCACCCGAACATTCTCCAGCAGCCCCAGGTATCGAGCCTGGACCATAACCAGCTCTGAGGTGAACCTGCCTTGTTGCTGCTGGTCATTGGGCTTTATGCACCTGGTCGGGAAGTAGGAAGACATGGGCTCAGTAGCAGACACTTTGCCAGTGGAACAGCTCTGGTCTCCATGTGCCTACTTCCCACAACTTCCAGAGATGGACATCTCAACAGAAGTGAAAGGAGACCCTCTAGCCTTCCAGGCTCGCTCTCCTCTGAAGCCACCCTGTCGGCCACTGGATGCTCAGCTCCTCATCTGGTCCTCTTTTCCCCGAGGACAGAGCCTCTGAAACCCTGTTCCAAAGACTCCCCGACACAGACATGCTCCACTGTGCATTGGCCCAATCCTGTATGAAGGATGTTCATGGTGTGTCCAGCTTTTCACCTGATGTAGTTGGGGTTCTTAGAATACAGGTTCTTCATGAGTATGGCCACCGAATTCTTAAACTGGATCCCGGCAGTTGGGGGTCGTTTGAGAGATGCTTCCTTGGGGTTCCCCTCTGGGAACAAGGACTTTAGGAGGGGATGCTGGGCCTTCCACATTGTCTGGGATAAGTCTCGGAAGAGTAGGTCGTTATTCTTGTCGATGAAGCCGGCCACGTTGTATGTCACCTGCAGAGGAGCGGATGTACGATCAGACTCTATGGCTACCTTCCAGCACTCAGATGCCCCAGTTTCACTGAGAAGTACCTCAGTTCTCATTTCCATACTAGCCACTGCCCGTGGCCCCTATACAGCCCCACTATATCACCTTGCCCGCATAGTGGCTGATGCGGAAACAGCTGAGGCCCATGGTGCGATCGTACTGGCGCTGGGCATTCTGGGAGACTTTACTCTCGTAGTGACTGTGCTTAGAGAAGAGCTGGTTCAGCTTTGCTAGGAAAGTGGAGTCGCTCACCACCCCAGGTCTCAGGCACTCCTCATCCAGCATGGCCAGGATGCCTCGCTGACTCTAGGCCAAGGGAACAGAGTCAGTGTAACCTCGACCTGGTCCTTCATGATGTCCACAGAATCATTCATGTCCCCTAAACCCACTAGAATCCCTTTCCCTCTCCCCTCTCCTCTCCCCACTCCCGCACGGAGACAGAGTTTCTCTGTGTAGCCCTGGCTGTCCTGGAACTCACTCTGTAGACCAGGCTGGCCTTGAACTCAGAAATCCACCTGCCTCTGCCTCCCAAGTGCTGGGATTAAAAGCATGCACCACCACTGTCCCGCCCCTTTCCCTCTTGAAAGGGGAAAAAGGGAAAGAGGGAAAGAGGGAAGGGGTGGAGGGGGGGATTCTCTGGCATTCTGGAAAGGGAGGCCCCCGGGGGTGAGAGAACAGCTGCTCACATGTTCAATGAGGTTACAGATGATGCCATTGTCAAAGTAGTCCACCTTTGTCCACGGTATGCCCTGGCCAAGGGAGACATCAGTTAAGGAAGCAGGTCCCAGGAAGTCTTTAAAGACCTCACCAGACCCAGACTCCCTTTAGCCCACTCTACAAAGAAACTTTAGAAAGGCCCCTCACTCAGAAAGGTCTTGGTGTCATTCAGTTTACAACTCATCCCTCCCAGGTTGGTGGAGGGGAAAAAAAAGAAAATTCGTGACACATTTTAAAAGTTGTATTTGCAGTCATGTTGCCTAAAGCAATGTGGCAGAGGCTGGCTCTCGAGCTCACAGGGACGGTCTCTAGGTTTGTGAGACACACGGCCCCTCACACTTGGAAGTGGACTGGCTTAATCGGAGAGCTTTTCTAGCACCTAGCCACGGGATGCAGGGGGGTTACACTGAGTCAGAGAAAGGGTGTGAAGCTCTGGAGCCACAGGGCACTGCTGATGAGCAAATCTGGACACTGCTGCTCTAATGGTGGGCAGCAACGTCACCCAGCCCCCGGGGAGGCAGCAGATTCTGACATGTTAGAGACAGGAATTGTGTAGGGTGCCAAGCCCAGGAGCAATGTCCCTTCTCAATCTGTCTCTAGCTGTCACTTTGCTCTTGTCAGGATTCAAACACCCTTCCGCCTGTCTGTCCTGTCTGGGCTAGCCTGGAGTGCAAGGCGGGGAACATGGAAGATTGGAAGGAGGCACAGTGTTGGGGTAACTTAGTACTGCTGAATGCTCAGCTGTGACAGGGAGACATTTTGTCCTTGTGTCCCCATCTGGGGACAATTAGAGGGTAATTGTCATCGAGGAGAAAGGCATGCATCTGAAGTCCTTAGCGGGGCGAGCAGGGGCCCCGCTCACTTCTCTCTTGTATTCCTCCTGTTCTTCCTTCAAGGTCAGTTCTATGAACACTTGCTGTAGCTTCTCATTGCAGTAGTTGATCACGAACTGCTCAAAGCTGTTATCCTGTGTGTAAGGAGGGTGGCTCACTTCAGGTCCTCCTCCCTCACCCACCGTGAGCCTGTCCCCTTAAATGGGGATGCAGGACACTGAGGTTGTCTGATGCTCTCTCACCTCCAATATCTCAAAGCCGTAGATATCCAGGACCCCCATAACCTTCCTCTTCTCCCCAGTGCCCACCTGAAGAAGAGGGAAAGTATGGAGAATGGCTCACTGGGTGAACCAGGTAATTGGGATTAGAGTGGGAACAAACAGAATTATAGTATGCTTGACCAAGCTGGAGGGGAGCTGCCGTGTCTCCTTTCTTCCCCTGTGTCACTGCAGTTTTTCTCCACCTTCCTAGTGCTGCAGCCCTTTAACACAGCTCCTCACACTCTGGTGACCCCCATCCATACAATTCTGTTCATTGCTACTTCGTATGTGTAATTTTGCTACTGATATGAATTATAATGCAAATATTTGTGTTTTCCAATGGCCTTAGGAGATCCCTGTGAATGGGTTGTTGTCTCGACCCCCATACAGGTTTTGGTGCCATCCCTTACATTTTAACATTTTACAAAAGAAAATCCCATGCCATTTATTACGGTGATCTGATTAGTTTCAGTTTGGAGAGGAGAAAAAGTGCAAACCTTAGAAGCAAAAAGCATTTACCCCAGCCAAGATGTGAATCTCACCAAACCCTGGGACCTTTCTGTGCGCCTTCTCCACGTGTGCCTTCTCCACAGGCGGCACGTGAATGGCTGGGCAGCAACAGCTTTGCTGTAGCTTCAGTAGAGAAGCCACGCTTAGCATGAGGGGGACCCTATTTGTATCCCCCACACACCAAAGCCATAAATAAATATTCATTTATTAACTGCTGAGCCCCCTCACCAGCCCTTCTGGTCCTTTTTATGTCCAAATGCTACAGCTACATGGATAGATTCCATTTTGTTTACCTAGTTGTAATCTGATGAATATGGATTGCTTTCATTTTTGACTATTAATAATCTAGTTCTGTATTCACTCACTTATGTATTAGTTTGTAGAGACAGGATCTCACATAGCCCAGGATGGCCTTAGAATCACTATTTAGCTCAAGTTGGCCAGAACCTTTTTTTTTTTCTTTTTTTGTCTATCATGCATAACATTTCTACAAATGTTTGTATGCAACATTCTCTTGAATATATGCCAAGGTGCAGAACTGCTGAGTCATACAGCAACCGTGTACATTCTGGTCTGCAGTAAACACTGTGAAGCAGGGAGGCATTCATAGGCGTTAGTGGCCACTGCCAAATCAGGAACCCGAGGTTCAGTATCTCTGAGAAGGTGAAAGACCAGTGAATAACTGGATCAGACAGAAGGACTCGGACTCCTAGAAGGAGCTGTGCCTTCCTCTTGCCTTCCTCTTCACGACTGTCCTACTGGGCATCTCAGAAGGCAAGAATGAAGTTGGAGGCCAGAGTGAGGAGGTGAAGCAGGCTTTGGGAAAGAGCGACCTTACCTTGATGCTCTCATTGATGCGATTCACTATCCAGTCGAAGAGGCGGCTGTAAATGTTCTTTGCCAGGGCATCCCGAGCATATTGAGCCTGGTGGGGTGGGGATGAAGTGGGGGTGGGGGAGGGGAAACACAGTCTCATTACTGTGGCGGCCACAGAACAGTCTCAAAGTCAGCTCCGTTGGGAGGGCTCTTACCTGCGTGACGTTCAGCACCGTGACCACCCTCTCTTTGCCTGTCTCCATGGTTCTTGAGCACAGAGCTCTCTCTAGTTCTGCAGAATTCAAGCCCACCATCTCTCCAATCTCCTGAATAACTAGAAGGACAGAGAAGTACAACGTGGCAGGAGAGAGGGTCTCATCTCAGTGGGGGAGGGGCTGACTGTCAAGCTGCCGAGACAGCTGGGGAAGTCACTGCAGTTGACCCAGGAGGAGTGGGGCACATTACGGGTCAGATTGCTCCCATATCTCAGGAGATTCAACTAAGGTTCTGAATGTCTTAGATCAAAGCCTAATTTGTTTTCAGAAGCTTATTCTGAAGTGCTTCTGTAGAGTGATCAGTGGGTCTCACTGGAGGAGGCCACAGGAGTGGGCTAGCAGAAGTGGACTGGGCTGGTCACATTGGAGGTGGTTCACAAACTGGACTGAGGGTAGGAGACTCATGGCAGGCTCCAGGAAGGTAGCACCAACCTTTCCCATCACAGATGCCACTGGCTGGAATCCCGTTGGCCTGGAACTCGTCTGTCAGCTTCACGTTCCCCAGCTTTAGCACCAGGGCTGCTACCTCCAGCACTTGTCTGATTTCCTCCTCTGAGAACCCAATCACTGACATTGCATGCTTGGGCAGAAAGCACAAGTCAAGCTGAACTTGTGGGGCCGGTCCAAGGCCTCCATTCCCAGGTCCTGGGCTCAGAGAATGGCCCGAGGGCCCAGCCCTGCCCACATTGGGCACTCACCTGCACAGCCCTGAAGTTGGAGGCATCGTCTATACCATTCACCTTGGACACCTCCGCACTCAGGTAGGCATAGACACGTGTGTCCCCCTCAAGCTTCAGGGCCTCTGTGTACACGGAGAGAGTACAGGAGAACGTTATCACCTGCTAGCTAGAATACTCCAGCCTGCCACCTCACAACCCTCGCCGTGGGTCATGATTTAGGTTCATCCTTTGTCTCCTTTGGTTGAGGATAACACACTCTTATGATAATATATGAATTTTTAAAGTGGTTTTTTTTGGGGGGGGTGTTATTCGTATCTGTTAGAGAATTCCACAAGAGTCTCACTGATTTTTATCTCCATCCTCAGGGTTCTAAACAATGAAAACAACCAAGCAAATCCTCTCTCCTGCTCTGGCAAGAAGGTGAGGGAAGAAAAAAGCATATATATGTGCCCCCCGCCCCCGCCTGCCTCACCGCCCCTGCTGTGTCAACAGAGCAGTGTCTGCTCCCCAACCCTAACGCTGCTCCTGGAAGGTTTGTGCCAACGCTGGCTGACGAGCTAAACGGCTTTCTTTTGTTCCCCCTTGATAAGTGAGATTCTCCCAGCATACATCAGGAGAGTTGGGTTTTTTTTTCTTTCTTTCTTTCTTTCCTCAAAATGAATGACTTGTGTGTCGGAATTGCTTCTCATTGACATGTTATCTGGCTGGCAAACAGGATTTTTATTTTCACCTTAATAAATGAATCAAGGAAATATCCCAAGCTGTTTACTAAGATAGGAAGGGTTGGGGCTGATCATGGGCCAGAGGTATGTAAATTATATTTTGTGCGAATGATCTGAGAGTCAGAGTAGTGAACCTCAAGTGATTTTGGTGGCAGCTCCCTCTAGCACACAGATTCTGAAATCAGCACTCACTGAGGAAGGGAAGCTAGCGGGGGGAATGAGTCAGAAAACTCAGGTATAATGAAACCAGGGAGATTCACCCAGACGCAACTTAAACGAACAGGTATGGACCTAGCCAGAATAAAACCCTGGTGCCTGTGAGTCAGACAAATTGAACAACATTAAGGCCATTAAGTCAAGAAGGAGAGACTAAGACCTATGCAGCAGTCTCCTGAACAATAAAGATTTCAGGGAGCGGGGAAGTTATACAAAAGTCAAGCACAGAATAACAATGAATCAAAAAGACAGCTCCTTTGGGGCTGGAAACCCACACGATTGATTCCCCCAGCTAGAGGGGAGGGTTCTGAGAGGCAAACTCTGTCAAGAGGCAGGCCCCCACACTCCTTCAGTAGTGCTCACCCAGAGCCACCTCCGGCCAGTCCAGTTTTCAGGCTGCTGTGAACTCCTCCCCAGAACAGTCAAGGAGATCCATGCTATCCACTCCTATGGCTCTCTGCACAGGCTTATTGGACCCAACCATAATGCATTGGGGCATGTCTACTCACATGCCTACCAACCCTACAAAATCTATGTCATACTCAGCTCTCCCACTCAGCCCTAACATATGCATGATCAGGAGATTCTGGATGGATGGATGGATGGATGGATGGATGGGCAGACAGATGGATAAAAGCTCTATTGAGCTATCTAAGAAAAGAAAACCAGAATACTTCTGGGCGATGATGGCATGTGCCTTTAATCCCAGAACTTGAGGGGCAAAGGCAAGCAGCTCTGTGAGTTTGAGGCTAGCCTGGTCTGCAGAGCTAGTTCTAGGACAGCCAGGTATACACAGAGAAAACAACAAACAAAAGAATAAAAAGAAAAGAAGAAAACCAGGGACAATCCTAGGTGAGGTAGGCGTATAAGCCCAGGCCCAATCGCTGAAGATCTTAGAAGTTCTCAAATGCTCACCTATCCTGCCTGCTTCTCTGTAATTGTCAACAGAACCCCTAGAGGTGAAAGAGGAAGGGAGGTAGACAGGAATGAATGTCCCGGGCCTATCATCAGCTTGGGGAGAGAGGAAGCTGGCGGGGCATAGGGACAAGGACAGCAAGAACCCAAGGAAGGCTACCCCTGGCCTTGAACCAGCAAAGAGGAGAGCAGAGCCACCAGGGACTTGTTCTCAAGCCTGAGCCATAGGCTCTGGGTGGGAAATGCAGGGGAAGAGACATGGCAAGGGGGCTTGAGGGAAGGTAGAAATAGGGGCCTGGGTCTCTGGTGATAGTACAGAGGTAGGGGAGCCCAAGAAGATCACATACTCAGCAGCTGTGTGTCTGCTCCAGCCAGCAGCTGATAGAAGATATGGAAGTTCCTCTCCCCTTTGAGTTGCTTCACCACTCGGGATTTCTCAAGCAGATCTGGGAGGGGTGGAGAGCGAGGAAACATCCACCTGAGCGCCCAGGAGAGTCACAGCCAATCCCTTCCATTCTGCCCCAAGCCCCAGTGTTCCTAAGAGTTGGGGAGTTTCTTGAACTTAACAATCCTCTTGCCTGCAGAAGCAGGTAGGTACAAAGGGACAAAAGTGGAGAGTGTTGGTGAGGCTTATGGGGGGGGGGGGGTCACATACAGTTGGTGATGACACCGCCCAGGGGGGACCCTTTGAAGTCAAACTCGATGTCCATGTACTTTCCCTGCATGGAGAGACCAGAGAAAGCCTTGGCCGTCTTTCTCATCCCACCACGCCTGTGGGAGGGCTCTGTGCTGCCCTCCTCACTTTCAGCCCCGCCTCCCCATTCCTCCTGCCCCCATGCCCCCTGCACTCCTCCTGGTCAGATGTGATCACTCACAAATCGGGAGGAGTTGTCATTGCGGATGGTCTTGGCATTGCCAAATGCTGTGGAGACGAAGAAAGAGAAAATGAGAGGCGGAAGCTCCCAAGAGTTGAAGCCTAGAGGAGGAAAGTCCTGAGGGGACAGCTCCTTCCGGTCTGCTGACCAATCATAGCTTTTATGCTGAAGGGAAGCCGTGCTTTTGGAAGAGTGTCTAAGGCTAAGGGACTCTGGGGACGGAGAGAGTAGAGACTGGCAGCTCACCCTCCAGCACTGGGTTTGACTGAAGCAGCTGCTCCTTCACGGAGTTCACCTGCTCTCCTTTCCCACAGACAGCAGCCACGTAGGACATCACTAGCTTACTTGCCTCTGTGCAGGAGAAGTTCTGAGTGAGTCAGGACACGCCCACTCCCCCTCCCACCGTTAACTACTAGAGTCCTTGACCAGGACACAACCACTTCCACCCCCTTAACTATCATAGGGTCCCCAGCCAGGGCACGCCCACTCCCATCCCACTTAGCTCCGTCACCACATCACTGGCAGTAAGAAAAACAAGAGGGACTGATCTAGAGAGATGACTCAGTGATAAAGAACACTTGCTACTCTGTGTGTTTGTACGTGAGTGTACGTCTGCCTGTGTGTGTGCACTTGGTTTTCAGTTCTTGGAGACAAAGTCTCTTGGTAGCCCTGGCTGTCCTGGGACTTGCTCTGTAGACCAGGCTAGCCTCAAACTCAAGAGATCCACCTGTCTCTGCCTCCTGAGTGCTGGGACTAAAGGCGTGCACCACCACGGCTCTGTGTTACTTGCTGCTCTTGTAGAAGACCTAGGTTAGGTTCACAACACCCACATTAGGTGTCTCAAAACCACCTGCAAATCCAGTTCCAACTCTTCTGCAGGCACCTGCATGTCTGTAGTGCAAATATATACACACACTCAGGCTATACACATAGACACAAAAATGTAAAGACCCTAAAGAAGTAGAAAGAAAGAAAACTTAAAGAGGAAGTAATGGGAATGGAGGACAGGGACAGGCCTGGCTTGGAGAGATAAGGAGATGGTTGCAGACATGATTCCTGGTCTTCCCCATGCCTCAAGCCTCCTCACCAGTCTTGCCAGCTCCGCTCTCGCCTGTGATGAGGATACACTGGTCCCGATCCCGAT